>BMAW01029256.1:48764-112203 GCA_019974015.1 Nephila pilipes | reverse complement strand
CATTAAAATATGAGAAAAGATAATTGATAAAAACACACGGATAATACCTTAAGTAATAAAGTTATAATTCCATGTTAAAATTTTGAATTTCCCTTGTTAATTAGAATCCATTATCACTTAGTTGCAAACCCAATAGTTGTGACATTTTCTTCTTAACAACCTCCAATGACTTCAAATGGATTCCTAACAGCACAGACTTCAGTTTTCGGAAAACAAAAAATCCCACACTGCTAAATCAGGGAAATATGGAGTTGTTCCATTGTTGAAATCCGTTTCTTAACCAAAAATTGCTACAAGGAGTGCGAAGGAGCATTGTTTTTATACAGAATGAAAATATTTTGCCAGAGTTCTGGGCATTGTTTTTTATTTTCCTCTTTATCCACTGCAGCCAACATTATTACAAAGAGGTTTTGATTACAACACAGGGACCTCTTCTATATTCCTCTGATTTAACAACTTCTGATTTTTTTTTTCCTTTCCCAAAAAATAAAAATGCATCAAGAATAATCCGTTTTGAGTCATTGAAGACTGTTAAGAAGAAAATGTAATAACTCTATTAAAAAATTATCGAAAAATTAACAGAAAACCAGTAGATGAAAAAAGAAGGATTCGATGTGTAAACTCCAATGGATTATATATTGAAGGAGATAAACAATACAATTTCCATAAATTGTAAAAAATATATCTTTTTGTGTCAGCTCACACATTTAATTTATAACCAAACCTTATATATTTAATTAATCTAAGTCCAATAATACGAAACTTTAGACTAAAAGGAATGAATAAGAATCAATAAAATCCGTTGATGATACTTTTTTAATAACTCAAGGAATACAGTCAAGCTAATTACCTTCTAAATGATTTACTTAAGATTTACATAAAAATGTTTTGCCTGACTAAAAATGAAAATTGATGAACACGTAATAAGGGGATAAAATAGCTTTATGTGAAAATGGTTTCAAGACAAAGCTAGACAAAGTGGTTATTTAAGGAAATTAAAAGAGCTGCTAATTTATTCTTTGTTCTTAATTAGAAAATGGAGTTGTTGATGGCCTCATCTTAAATGAAGCAGACTGAAGAAAATTTAATTTTCAAATGTCAAGTTTCAAAAACTAAATGACTGTTGCGGTAATCATTAATAACACGCTAAACCAATTAAAATAAAATGAAAAGATAATGAAAAATAAAGACTTTTGAAGTCATTTTCATAATTCAGATTTTGTTTACTTGTTATTTTCATCCATAATTTTGTTATACTCGTAATATGTATGTATTCATTTTAACAACTTTTTCATTCATTTCTTCCAGTTTTATCATATTTATTTCGACTTAACTAAGTTCTTATAGTGACTTTTGAAGTAATTGATAAAACTTTAGTTAACATACTTACTTTACCATAATTTTTGTTTAATGTGAGGTGGAATTTGGTTATAATTTATTTTAGGTAATAATAAAAGATTTATGTAAATCAGACCAAGTAATGCCTCCTAATCCAAATTTCTGCAATAAATACTTTTGTTTCATTCAATATAACGCTAAAGGGCAAAAAACAATCTCAGACTCATTGTTTACGTAGTTTAATGGAAAAATATTTAAAATGTTACAACTAATTTCATTTTACATGCATTTTTAGCCACCCAAAGGGATATTGTTTTCTATACTCTATAAATGTCGTACCTGACTACTTTTCAAAACTTTATCTTGTTTTTCAGTATATTTTTGATGTATGCTTTCTCCAGAAAAGAACTTAATTTTCAAAAATACATCATAATAAATTTCTCCTGAATTTTTTATTGGATTGAAATAAAATTTATGCAATATATGTCTGATACCTGCTTTTGCCACTAGTGAACTCAATTTTCAAAAATATACTGCTGTTTGTAGAAAATGCAACACCATGAAAGAATCATCAGAATCAAATGAAATTTAATGCAGAAACGACTTGTACTGATACAAATAAATGATGAAATTTTCAAAACAAAAGAAACAAATTAAGCGTCCGAAATCAGTATTTGGTGCAGCCACCATGCGCTGCAATAAGTGCTGCTATACGACGTGGCATGGAGTCAAACAGATGTTGAATATCTGCTTGAGGAAGAGAATTCCATATCGCTTGTATGCGCAACCAAAGTTCGTCTTTGGAAACTGCAGGACGCGGATCACGAGCGAGACGCCGACCAACCATATCCCACACGTGCTCAATAGGCGACATATCCGGTGAATAAGCAGGCCAAGGAAGAAGTTGCATGCGTTGTGCTGAACAGAAGTCTCGAACAGTCCGCGCAACATGTGGGCGTGCATTATCCTGCTGAAAGATAGCTCCAGGGATGCCTTGAAGGAAAGGAACGACTTCGGGCTGTAGCACTTCACGGACGTACCTGTTGATATTGAGATTACCCTCAATTCGTATCAAATTGGATCGTCCATGATACGAAATCGCACCCCAGACCATAACTCCGGGTGTTCGACCACTATGTCGTTCAATAATACACTCAGGAAGGCAGCGTTGACCGGCATAACGTCTAACACGAACACGGCCATCATGGGTCCACAAATTGAAGCGTGATTCATCTGATAAGACAACTTGGTGCCAATCAGCTCGCCTGTCTCTGTGCTCAAGAGCCCACTGCCGACGCAGCCGTCGATGATTCGCCGTGAGGGGAATCCTGTATAAAGGCACCCTTGCACGCAATCCACGGCGCAGCAGACGACGACGAATTGACGAAGCCGACAATTGTACACCTGTAGCAGTAGACCAACGTGCTGCCAGCTGCCTGGAGGAAGCTGTGCGATCATTCACCGCCATGCGGAGAAGGTGTCGATCATCGCGCTCTGACGTCACCTTCTGTCGTCCAGTGCCTGTTTTTCGAGTTGTTCGGTGCTCGTCGGTCCACTGCTTCCAAACTCGCATCACTGTGGAACTGTTCCGCTGCATACGAGCTGCTATTGCGCGATAGGAAAATCCTCCTTCTCGAAGGCCGATTATCCTCCCTCGTTCAAACTCCGTAAGTTGCTTGAATTTCTTATTCTTCCGTCGTGGAGGCATACTCAGGTCTCACTAAACGTTTGCCACTAACAAATAATCATAGACTTTTTTCAACGTCCCGCTACAGCACTTTATTTATACGCTTTCAGCATCAATTCAGAGGGCGCTGCGCGCGCCGCGCGCGCGCGATGGCTCTGAAACTTTATTAATTTGCATAATATCCTATAATTGACATTTGCTGCGAATTTCATTTGATTCTGATGATTCCTTCATGGTGTTGCATTTTTTCTACAAACAGCAGTTTATGTCATAATAAAACATCCCCAATTTTTTTATTGGATTGAATGAACCAAATATAAAAATTAAGTGATTTATTTACTTATCGATTTATGTATTTCCTTAAATCATATGTAAACTGGAATTAAGATATGAATGAAAATAAATAACAGTTTTCAGAATTTTAAGGTAGCAGTGAGGCAACCATTTTTTTAGCCATCTATGGAGCTATTGTTTTAGGTGGATCACTTTTGGCGTACCGGAGCACTTTTAAATTTTTTATCGTTTGCCTCAATTTTAATTACATTTAGTTTAAATATATTCAGCTCAATAATTTATCGTTTGCTTTAATTTAATTACTTGTAGCTGATATATATTCAATGTAATAATTTATCGTTTGTTTTAATTTTAATATAGGAAAAGTTTACTATTGTCCATTTCTCGATATTCCATCGGTTATTTTAATTCTTATATTATTTAGTAATTTAATAATAATCATAAAAAAAGCGCAACTTGAGTGACTAAATCTGCTCTTTGTAAAACTTTGCATGGAACTTTTTAGTTGTATTATGTTTTCATTTAATTTCCGAAATTGATTATTCGTTTCGATTTGTTTCGTACATTGTTAAATCAATGTAACCAATTTGATTTCATGTTTTCCTTAACATTTTTCTTAAATAATGAGCACTTCACGTATTTAGACACTATAGCAGTTTAATGTATCACTTAAAGCATGCCGAAAATAATAAATAAGATAGCAGGCTGCGATACTATTTTGAAAATATTACTAAAACCGAGGGAGAAGGAGATGGATCAATAATAAGTATATAAACTAAATTTGCTTTATAATTTGAAAAATTCTTTAAGTTGCAGGCAGTTACTAAGTATTATAAGATGAGATATTTCTTGTGCTCTTTCAAATCAGTGATAAAATATATTTCTAAATGAAGTTTGCTATATTTTTTATCTCTAAACTGGTTCTACTAGGTTTTGTAACAGGATCATACAAGCTCGCCCCTCCTTTCATAGCTAAAATTAAGTCGGTGAGTTAATGAAACTTATCACTTTTTAGATTTCAAAGCATGTTCAATGAATACACACAGAAAAATAAACACTTAATTATGTTTTTATACAATGATGAACGAGCAAAAATAACCACTTTAATTTATTCAAATATTGTTCAAAGAGAATATATTGATGCCGAACGACAGACAACACGGGGTTATTGATTATATACCCATAATTTTTCAGCCACCATCAAGTGATGATTACAACTGAGCTAGCCTCCTCTGTCTCTACATCCACGCCTCGCTAACGGAAGAACTATTAAAATCCGACAGATGATCATAGCTTAAAAATTCTCTTTCGAAGTATGAAACCCGAAATATCGATTCACGTCAATCCAGGCTCATAATAATTTCATTAAAAATTCTTATTTCTGCTACAATAATATTTTAAAGATTCAATTAACAAATCAAAAGATCCAATTAATATGGCTGAAAGATTTCAAAATACAAATACCAAAATACACGCATATCAAAATTAATAATTAGTGACTTCGAAGAAATTTATTTGTTATATTCGGTATATTAAGTAAAACTCCAGGGATATACTTAAATGAAGCTTTTATAATATTTTTAATCAAAGTTCAAAATCAAAAGATTCAATTAACATGGCTAAAAGAATTCAAAATACACTCATGTCAGAAATAATAATTATAAATTTTGAAAGATTTTAAAGAAATTTATTTGCTATGTTTGGTATATTAAATAAAACTCCAGGAATAGTCTAAAATTAATATTAGGAAGATAAATTTTTGATAATGAATGAACGAATACTTCTATTATCGACATAAAGATCTTCACATGAGCAAAAAAAATTAAAATAATCATTACATGATATTTCATTCCATTCATACAGCAAACTTGTAAGAGTACACCAATAAATGTAATTAATATCTTCAATAGCTGAATTGTAAAAAGTGAAGACATTCAAATTTTTCATGATTTCTAGAAACATCATAGAATACTAATGTAAATTCTGATTTTGCTCTTTAAGAAAAGAAAATTACTTTCTTTTTGGTGTATGACGTTGCCTTGCTTAGAACTGAAAATTCTTATGTATTTTTATTTATTAAAAGTTATTTTTACACAATCTTAAAATAATTTATAAATAAAAACTAACAGTGAAAGTAAGAAGAGTTTTAAACATAATTTCTCGTAATTAGAAATATTTTAAGCAGAAAACTACAGTAGCTAATTTGCCATCGCCGCGAGCTCGCGGTCGACGATCTTTCCACCAAACTGTGGTTCAAATCCTGATTCCACTCTAAGAATCCTCCGTGTAAGGGAGCTGATGAATTTTAAAATGTCAGAGAAATTAAGCATTTTCAGGAAATTTTTTTTAATTTCACTTCCAATACTGTCGTTGAAACCATTGCATTACATGTACACATTCTTTAAAAACACTTATTAAATTGCTGTTGTTGTTTTAAAATTCTGTGTTTTATCTTTATTTATATCAAAGAATAAACTTTCAAGAAAAAGTATATTTTTTTATTTGTAAATCCTACTTAATACCAAAATTATGCAAAAATCAACTATAGTTATAAATAACTGTTATGTTAAGCTTTTCAAAATTTTGTAAAATTCAATTATAACTTTAAATAATTATTATGTAAAACTTGTGAAAATTATGTAAAATTCAACTAGTACTGTTAAATAACTGTTTGAAACACAAATCTTAAGAATTTCATGTTTTCATTTTCATTTGTATTCAAATTAAATGCAAAAGATATTCCACAAAAGATCCACCGTGTGGCGGAGATGATGCACATTAAATCTGTCGAAGCTCAAAGTCCTCCCGAAGGAGTGGTGTGAAAGTTAGGAGAGAGATATACCAGCTCAGGTGTTGCTCTGGTTATTTGACTGATGTTATAAACTATGAGGTTCCTCACCAATAGCGTTCATGTTGTTCCTAAGTATGACATTAATAAAAAAAATATATAGCATTAAGTAAGAAAAAAAAAGTTTCGCATAAATGTAATTTTAATAGCTTTGAACTTTCTTTTTTGCTATTGAAGAAATTTTACAGCCGCTTAGGTTTCAATTTTTCTGTTAAAAATTCTAAAATTAGGTAGAATATAGCTTTACCTAATTATGATAACAATATAAACACAACTTAAATGAAAATTAATAATGTATTCATTTATAATTTATTTGAGAACATTCATTTTATGTAAAATAAAATTTTTCATTGGCCCAAAAAATATATATGCGCTATTACAAAGAAGTATATATGTACTGAGATATATGCGTTATAAATACAAAGAAGTATATATACTGAGATATAAGAGTTATTGCTAAGAAGTTTTTTTCTTTGTAATAACGCATATATAAAAACAACCGTTTTATAAAAACAACTTGCATTTTACTCCTCAATGCAATGAATTTTAAAACATCCTGGAATGATTCCAAATAAATGGATTAATAATAGAAAATTGCATCTTAGTTGCCCTACGACTAAAAAAGTTTTTTTTAATTCATGCATCAAATTTTATGCCAATGAATAATTTGATGACAAATTTATTTGTAAATGTCACCTTGAGAAGAGATTTGAGAACGGTCTGAGCATGAATATTTTATTCTAAAGGGAAATTAATGCAACAGGCTTATTCCATAAAATGCAGACGACTTGATGAGTATTTTCTCGTCTGCACTTTCTCTGGAGGAGAAACATATTTCGGAAATTAGGGATGGCAGCAGAACGTTCATTAATCGCTGTCTAACGTTCTATTTGTCATTTTCTATCTATGATGTCGTTTCTGCATGGCTGATTTATTGGTTAATGGTTCGTGCGTCTAAACAATTTCTGAGAACTCATGTCAACGAATAAAATTCTATTTTATTCTTTCTGCTATACGATTAGATATTTTGCTTGGATAAATACTGGCTTTATTGATTTGTTACATAATGATATGTAACTAGTGAAGATATTTTTTTTCTTTGTGACATGTCTTTAGAAGTATAAAATTGTCTAATTATTTCACCATTTTATTCGAAGCAAAATTCTTTTTTTTTAATGCTGAACTTTATTTCTTTCACTTGTTTCTCTCAGTTCATTCATTTTATTTTAAGTGATATTTATTTATTTTTATTCATTACTAAGCCTTTAAGTTTTTGTATGGGATATTACCCTTTCAGTGATAAGTTTATTTAAAATTTTGAAAAAAAATTCAACTATAAAAATAAATTCCAATGTGTTATACGATAGTTAATAGTGATTGATTAGATGTTTATTAACTTCGCACTTTGATACAACATGAGTTATATTTGTTGACACTCCATCATTTCAATTGAACCACGGTAAAGTGACGAAGAAGGTAACTAATCATTATAATGGAGAATATTATTTGCATTTAATGCAATTTAACATTTTGATTTTTATTCTAAATTTTAATTATAGTTTCTACCTGTGTTTTGTTCAAGAAAAAATAATTTCATCGACATATTCACATGAAATAGCATTTGTAAAATGCATGGTAATTTTCTTAAACAAATCTTATAACACGCACGGAAAATGTTTAAAACATTTGTTTTCGGAAACATATTATTTTTATTTTTTTTTTGTTGTACTTTAAAACGTTTACTTTTGTATGTGGTTAAATAAGTAACAAGTTTGAGAAAAACAATCTTTAAGCATATAGTCAATTTTCGTCTACAATATCTGTGCTAATAACAAATAGTGTGACTTCAAGTATAAAATATTAAAAAAAGGTAGAGGAAAACTTTCATAATCCTTTGATACTTACTTGATATATTTTAGAAGACCAGTATCAATTGAGCTCAATGAAATCATATATACTGTTAAATGATTAACGAAAACGTAAACTTGTATTTAGAAATATTTAAAAAATACAGGTTGAGCCGATAGACATTTGACGGTTACAGACCTGAATATTTATAATAAAAATTAATGTTTAGTTTGTTATTAGAATCTGAAAATCGAGAAATAGGATTTAACAATGGAAAAGTGTATAAATAAGAGATATGTGGTCCCCATGATCGTTGAACAGTTTTAATTTGGGGTGGTTCCTCTCTTTGAAAATACAATTGAAAGATCCATTAAGGATCATTACATACTTAAAGCTCAGGAATGTTGAGGGTCCTTTCAAGAGGAAAGGGTGCTTTCTTTCTCTTTTTGGAAATCCTGTCCCTTCCCGATGATGCATTTAAATAAGAAGTCCGCCAAGATTTGACACAATCTCACATGAAATCGAAAGACACGCACACGATTTCATCATACACTCATCGCATACATGATACACAAACACCTCCAAATGCAATATATAGAACTAATTTCACTAATATCTACGCGTTGGGCCACCACTTATCATATCTCAAGTATGTCAATCTCAATTATATGACCGTTAACTTTTCTATCTGTTAATAAATTGAAAGAAAATACCAAATGATGGTTCTTCTCATTGCTTAAATGTTATTCATTCTATTCACTCTTCCTTTCTCCAACAATATGAACACTTTGGAATTGTTAAATTTTAAATTCATAGTTTAAATAAATAATTAATCTGAGAAAAAAAACTTATTGTCATAAAAATGTGTGAAAATTAATATTATTGTGCAAAATAAAGGCTCCTTTTATCCCTTTCATACGAAAAACATATGAGCGCCATTTTATTTAAGACTCCTTCTAGACCTATGTTAGTGGCCTTAATTAAGAGTTAGTAACACAAAAATCTGTCAAAAACACTTCAAAAACTCGAAAACTCCGCTTGACTGCCAGCCAGGCCAATCTTGATCGAGTTGAGGAAGTCATTACTGAAAACTCGGGAACATCGACTCGACGTCTTCTCGAGAACTTTAAATCAGTACATTCCCTACTTTCACTACATCGCATTATATCCTTGGAAGGGGAGGAGTTTACCTCAAAGGTACCTTTATTAATACTCCTAAAGCCGTTTCTCTATTGTAGATCTATATCCGTCCAGAAATTCAAGAGGTATAGCAAGAAATATTGCAATTTGATATGAAAAATGTGATTGAAGAACCTGGATTTGCGAATTGTCTAATGGCGCTTGTCTAAGAGATATCAATTTTTAAATATAGCTCAAAAAATGTGTAAAATCATGTACATAAATAAATAAATTTTATAAGAAAACATCACTAATTATATTTATTTAAAACTTTCAACAGATTTTAAGCCCATCCTGTATATGTACTCTACCGACCATTAAAATTGCTGTTTCACCAAGAAGGCGAAACTCTACATACGTAACATTTGCTTGATAGGAAATAGATGTCTGTGGCTCTATCCATTCTTTAAGCCCTGAGAAACTCTACATTTCTGCAGGATAATCACAACCGCATGTTACCAGTACTGTACAGATTTTCATTGATACAGGAAATGTTTGGCTGCTACCCTGGCCAGCACGTTCTCCAGATTTCTCACCAATGGAAAACGTCTAATCAATGGTTGAAGAGCTCGTAACCATACGACAGTCACTACAGTCGATGAACTGTAGCATCGTATTGAAGCTTCATAGACAACTATACCTATTCTTGCCATCCAATCTCTGTTTGACTCAATGCCCAGGCACTTAAGAACTTTTATTGCTGCCATAGTTTGTTTTTCTGTGTAATGTTTTTTCAGGATCGGTGCTTCCAAATTTTTTAAAAATTTAATCACTTATCATATCTAATATAATACATTTGTCTAATAAATGTAATTTTTTTATTTGCATTTCTACCTGAAGTAGTAATTTCAATGATAAGTAGTATAATTTTAATCTGCTTGATAATTGTAATGTTGTACAAGTAGAAATCAAAATTATATTTTTCGTTACTTATGCTTCCATAATTCTATTTTTCTCTCTGTTTCAGCTTGAGATTAAGTCAATTGACTGATGTAATACTTATTCAGAAACAAATTTCATTTTTTTTTTTAAATAAAGCATTAAAAATCCAGAAAAATCCAATTACATTGTGAAAGGAAGATGCAAGTTGAATATCGTCCTTATTTAAAAATTTTGATTCTTATAAAACATTCAATCATTTTTAAATTACTAATTTACATTATTTTTAGTTATAATATTATTTTTGGAGAAATATTTGGGGATTAGAGGTATTCCAGAACTTTTTAAAAAATATTTTTAACAACGAATGGGGAATTTGATTACTAATGGTTTTGTGTATTATTAAGGGTCGTCCTTCAAAGGAACCTAAGTTTTTGTTTAATTGTATTCATTTTTGACCATTTAAGTAAATTTTTTGATTAATTGAATACTTCTACCAAAATTACTTTACCAATCGATTTGTTATATACAATACGGAGTTTCGTTTTATACAAAGTTAAATTAATACCTTATTCTAAATTAATTTATTTTACGATGTAGTACTGTTCTTGAAATTGAGATTATTAAAGAATTGTACAGTCATAAATATCTCTGCTTCTGTATATACTATCTATGTTTAGAAAAATTATAGTCATCCGATACATTTTAAGATTGAAATACTAATTTGTTAAAGCAAAAATTGTGTGTGTGCGTGTGTGTGTGTGTGTGTGTGTGTGTGTGTGTGTCTTACCTATTCACTTCTCTTATCTCGATCAATCATTATTGTCGAAAGGAGATAAGTTCGTTCGCTTTGTGTTTGAAACTATGTAATTGAATTTAAAAGTGAAACTAATTATAAATGTTTAAAAATATAGCCAACATGTTATTTAAATTGCACACCATTTTCATACTTTACACTAAGCGTATTTCTTCCTTCTATGCTAAATAATATAAGTGAATAATTTGAGTAGTTTATTTGAAATAAATACGATTGCTTGAATGAGTGTATGAAAGCGCATTGCTATTTTTAACACAGACCAAAATAGCCACTATTGATTTTTGGGGCACAGAGTTTATAAGTAGTATATTTGTAACTATCTCACTTTTACTCGAGTTTGAAATAAATAAAGCTGTAAACTAAACTAAAAGTATATTATAGCTCCCACTATAACTTTAATAAATAATTGAGCATTAAATTTGGCTTAAAGTTCCTACTTTTATACGTTAGTTAATATAATAGACAATTTTGAACTTAAACATAGTAGAACGCATTTGAAATGTTACTAAAAATCAATTTAATGCATTCAAATACTCCCAACATATCTAAGTGGGCAAATAACTGAGGGTTTACTCATTAACGTCTCACTTAGATGTAATACAATGGCTGTTGACCACGGACCACTTTCCAGTTAAGCTAGAGCTAGCAAAAGATCAACACTTGCGATAGCATTCTACTCTCCTAGCTTCTACACCAAACCATAGCCAGGACACTGAGCTCAATGTAATTAAAGTGCATCAACCCCGGTATTACAATGAGTCTTAAGAGAAAGCAAGACTCTAAACCGCGACTCGTCTGAAGCAGTGCTGAGTACGAGTTCGTGCCCATTGCCACTCTACTATTGTGACACTAAAATATCTTTAAGTCAGATGTAGGGGGAAAAATTGTTTGTATCGATGTAGGAAAAACATTCCTTAGAAAATTAAGCTTGAATTTTTAAAAAAATGTCGAAAGTTAGAGATAACTCCAATCTATTAAAAATAATCATTACATAAATTTTTAAAAAAAAAAAAAATTTAATACACCTTATGCAATTTTTTGATTGGTTTTAATTCGAAAATATGTTTTTTTGGAATGGGCGCTATAAAAATGTAATTTATCTGAATTCGTGACATTAAAGTAAAATTTAACCTTATCGCCAATACGAGATACCTGGATCGTATAAAATGTTTTAGTTTATTCATTTATTTTCGTCATCTATATTTTTTATGGCAACACATTTGCCAAAATTAAAGACAAAAACAGAAACTAAAACAGTCCACTAACCACTAAATTGTTCATTTCAATGAAGTTTTATGCGTGTATATATATATATATATATACATACAAAGGGTGTCACAATTGCAATTACACCTTCCATCAGATGATATTCAACGGTCTGATTATTCAAGCCACTTTTCATAACAAGTAGAGAAGCTTTTCTTCTAGAAAATGCTAAAAGGACCCTGTACTGTTGAAATAATATCTGAATCTGTATTAAACTTTCTGCCGCGAACTTCTTTCTTTTTCTTCAACTTCGAGAACAGCCAGAAATCGCATGTTGTGAGATCTGGACTATAAGGAGGATGTTACATGATTTTAATATTGGAATTCTCTAAGATATTTCTGAACAGAAGTTGCGGTATGGGTACTTGAAGTAATGTCCTATTCCCTACTAGTTCATAACGCTTTTTCTATATGTGTTGTCGCAAAAATTTCAAAACTTAAAAATAATATTCAACAACAGTCACAGTAGTTTTTGGAGCCACAGGATTCTGTTAGATCACACCATTTTGATCGAAGAAAATAATCATTACCTTTCCAGCAGATTTGGTTTTCCGGCTTTTTTTCGGAGGCTAACTCTGAATCATTCACCACAATTTCTGTGGGGCAAATAAAAGCAATTCTTTAAGCAAGCACGAAACTAGGAAAACTAAATCGTCTGCTATGTTTAGAATATTTATAAGCATTCATTTTTTTAGTTTCGTGGTGTTGCCATCATGTAAAAAAGTAACTCTTAGTTTTTATGGAATGCGCTTTGTATATATATATCAGAGAACACCTCACTTCCTTCCTTCAAAATCTCTCGAAAACTAAATTTCCTTTTTGATGATTTAACAAAGTTATTTTCTGAAAACTAAATGCAGTGCTAGTTTTTCCTTTGAATTTTAAATAGACAAATTATGATAATTTAACTCAAATTAAGAGGTGAAATTTTTCAATTAAAACATTAAATAATACAGAAAAAAATTTCCATGACTGTATAAGTTCTGAATGAAGTAAGGGATCAATTAAAATGAGAAATCATAAATGAAATAATAAGCTAAATATGTATAAAAACATATAGATGAGAAAAGGGAAGTTTAAATTAAAATGTAAAAAGGAAGCGATTGTATTGCTTATGTATTTATTCTACTTTTTTGATAATATATTTATTGTTGTCGCCCTTAGAAGCAATTCGATGGTTATTCAAGATGGGCTCTGTAATTTTTAACCGCAACCAAGTAACGAGGACTATCCCTGACCTCGCATGCTAATCTCCAAACTTCCACAACACGCCAATATGTGGAAAGTTCGCTGTAAGGAATTTGCTGTACATTAAGAAAAATGGTTACTACTTCATGATTGAAATTTAATTTCCTGTTATTAAAGAACATTATTGATTCAAACAATGGTGATTTTCTAAAATGCCTATTTTTCCAAAGAACTTAATTTTATAACTAATGTTTGTAAAATATTCAGTATTTTGATAGATTTTTAATTTCTGCTTAAAAGAATTTGCAATTTTCACTTTAAATAATTTGTTGTTTTCATTCTCAAGAATTGGTATACATTTCTATTCTGAGAGTAAGTAAATCCTATTTTTAAAAAATTGGAAGCATCTAATTTGAAGATTTAGAAATTTGTTTTTTACGGAGTGTGTGATTTTAATTTTAAATATTCATAAACTTCTTTTTTTAAAAAACTGGTAGCTAAAAAGCTTCTTTTTTTTCTATTCTTAAGAATAGGTAATTATTTAGATCAATCCTCAAAAAAAATGAGTTGAACTGTATTTAGTTGTTAATAATTTTTAAAGAAACAGGAAAGGCAATATTATTTTTAATTCATCTGATAAATCATATTTTAATTGGTAAATAAAGATGAAATAAATATTAAAGGATGAAGCTAAAAACAGTACAAAAAATATAACCTCCCGAATGTCAAAAACTCTTGCATACTTGATGAAATTTAAAGATATGTATTATACTAATTTATGACAAGCTGAAATGTCTAAGTAGTTTTTACATTAAGTTTCTTCAACGATTTTTAAATTAAATTCCTGAAGTGATAAATTTAGTTCAATGGTGAAAAATGGGATAAATCCTCGTTTACGATAGTTATTTTTTTCCAGAGAGAAGTTTTAGTGAAAACATTTAATAAATAAATTTGAGAATGTTGCTTCGTCTAAAGAAAACTTACTCAACCGGTTTGAAAAGAAATGCTTTATTTCTTAAGAACATATCAAACATTTAATTCATTTAAAGATATTTTAACTTTTCGCTTGTAAAGTGAGAAAGTATGCATATTTAATTTATCTTTAAAAAAATTATATTTAAAGTGCACATTTAGAATAAAATTACTCTTTAAATATTCACTATGCATCCTATTCTAATAATATCTGAATATATATAATAATAGTTATGATACAAGAATTTGTAATATCTATTACAACGGACGAAATATTTCAAAACATTTGTTATTATACTAAAATAACTAATTGCTCATTTCTTTTTAAACTTTTATTTTTAGGTAACAGAATACAAGAATTTTTAATTCTTGTTTTTTTTTTTTTATTATTATTATTATTATTGTGATTTTTATGTTCTTTTATTACAGGTTTGATGTAAATTTCTGATATGTTGGAATTTCTGAAAAAAACGCAAAATACTTTTTCCTTTCGTGACATTCCAAGCATGATAGCAAAAAAGTTAAAATTAACTTCATGAATAAAACATAAATAAAAAATTTTCTTTACAATCTAAGCGAAATATAAATGCTATTACACGAAATAAGACAAAAATTTATATACATACTTTCCTTTCAGATGCCTCGATAAATTTTAAGAAAAAATTTTCGTTTTTTGCTTTTAGTTTGAAAAAGAATGAAAAAAAACTTAAATACTCAGATTAGAAATGCAAATGAGAAAACAATTCTCCTCCTGTGATTTGCATAAATCTTACATCATTGCCTAATTTAAATTCTGTACAAAACAAGAAAAAAAATCTATGGCAGACCCAATGTAGTAACTACGAGCTTTAAATCGCTTTATACCATAAAGAGAACATCATTTACAAGTAAACAAATATTCTCCAACTAAATGGATGATGGCAAGTTCAATTGAATGAACAGAAAGATAAATGTTTGTATAAAAATTACACGATTTCTCTGTTTATAAATAGAAAATGTTGAATTAATAAGGTCTTGATTATACCAAAAACTTCATAAATATTGTTCTTTCATTGCTTTTCCATTAATTTTATAATTGCTTAATGATATTATTAATTGCTATTTTCTCATTATGCCTAATCAAAGATGGCCATCAAGTGGCATTCTGTTCTCTAATTAAGAACATGGAATAAATTAGCGACTCTTTCATTTTCCTTGAATACTTACTTAATTAAATATCGTCTTGATATTCCTCTTAAACGAAGCTATTTGATTCGATATTTTTAAGGAAAACTATGTATATGTCCATATTTTTAGATTAAAAGCTGTTAAAAATGGCTTTTTCCGCGTTTACTTTTAAGCCACTTAAAAAAGAAATATATTACATTACAAAGAAATTATTTCAACTTGTTTTGTAATCCATATATTCAATTTAATAATTCATTTTGAACCTAATAAAAAAACTCATATCAAAGATTTTTTTGTGAAAAGGTGATATCATGTAAGAATTATTAGACTTAAGATAGTTTTAAATTTCCTAGATTAGTTCAAAAGTATTATTAAAAATATCAAACATTTCTTATAACATTACTATTATGGAATCGATAAGCAGAAACTTGGTTTTAGAAAATAACATTTAATTTGAAGGAATTTACATTTTACTATCAAATCAGAATAGGAATATACTTTTTAACTTAAATTCTGATACAAATGTGTCGTATTTAAATATATACGAGAACAAAGAAGTATAGTTTTTAAAACATATACTGATTATTCCTTTCTTGATATAGTAAAGAATGATACATTTTCATATACAATAATGTATGAAAGGTAATAATAGTATATAAGAAAGAATATATATATAAAAGATAAGTAATGATACATTTTTGTATAGAAATGTATTAAGGGTAATAATAGTACATAATAAGAAATATAAATAAAAGATAATGAATGATACATTTGCATACATAATAATGTTTGAAATGTAAGAATAATAAATAGGAAGGAATATATAAAAAAAATTATTCATTTTCACATACATAATAATATGTAAATGGTTGTAGTAGTATTTTAGGAAAGTATGTAAAAGGATACTATTTATATAAGGAAGGAATTCTTACGTTTATTTTTAACCAATTCCATTTTATTGTATTCTACGTTTCAGAATTACTTCAGCCATAAATTTAGAAAATATATGTTCACCTTTTATTCGGGTATACTTAACATTACATAAAAAATTGATTTAAAGGTTTATTGCAAGTCTGATGCTGAAACGAATGGAAATAATAAATTCTCGTAAACTTTTCCATTCGAATAAATTTTTATAATTGTTTATTACTTAGTAATGAAGCATAAAAAAATTGAATTGTAGAAAAGGGCATGTGCGAATTTTAACATTGATAAATAGCCCTAATTATTCAATCTTGAAGAATCAGAAAGCTTTGGGAACTAACAATTCATTTACATACTGACACTGCATTCAAAAAATAACTAAAGAAAACATATAGATGGTTTTCGAGAAAAACAGAATTGTAAAATAAAAAATAACTAAAGTAGAAGTATGTATAATTAATTTAGATGAAGTATATATTTTTGTACTATATATAGTTATTGACCAGTGAAAAATTCACACAAGTTTTTTTTTTTTTTTACTTCATTTCTTAGTAATAAATAATTATAAAAATTAATTTGAATGGAAAGATTTACAAGTGAGTATTAATTATTTCCCTTCATTTCAATATTAAACTGGCATTAAACCTTTTAATCAATTTTTTATATGCAGTGTTATATAAACCCTAACTGCTATGCTTTTATCTTGAAGAATCAGAAAGTTATGAGGACTTACCGTTCTTTTACATGTGGGTATAGCATTTTAAAAAAAAAACTTAAGGAAACATATATACAGTTTTCGAGAAAAATAGAAATGTAAAACAAAAAATAACAAAAGTAAAGTTACATATCATTTGTTTAGAAGTATAATTTTCTTACTTATTTTATTGCATTCGAAATCATTGCTATGAAGATTTCTCACTTTTTCTTAATTTTAAAACATTGATATAAATCTATAAAATATTTATTTAAGCATTCAAATTTACCAGAATTAAGTAAATAAGTTACTAAATCAGAATTGTCAGGTTACAAAAACTCATTCTTTCACTAATTATTGACAAAAAATTGACTGACTCAGTTGAGAAGTCAAATCTTTTGAGATTTATTTATCCGGATACAGTTCCGATACAAATAATTATTGTGCCTTATACTTTTCCTGAAACACAAACTTTAAGTACCTATAATTAAATCATGTGATATCTCTACTGAATGTTTTGATGCTAAAAGAGTCAGGGAGAGTGAGAGAGTTTTGGGTTTTTTTTTTAAATTTTGAATTTGTGTAAAAGAAATCACTTCCTTGTAGACAAATTTTGATGACATTGCGATTGTATTGCGTGGCATGAGTACGTGGAATCTTTTTTATGAAGATTAGAAGGTTTGAAGAATATTCTTCTTTTATTGGATTCAGTTACAGCAGGTGGATATTTATCACAATAATATTTATAAGGGATACTTAAAACATGCATACAGCACGCAACATACACATGCATACCACAAAAGTACTAACTACTGGAGGTTGGAAAGAAAGTCTTATGGCGGATAGCACTATCTGTTGGTTTTTTTGGTTCAGTTCCTTAAGCCATCGGTTACGCGATAGCTTACAAAAATAACTACTGTGCTATACTTTCTAAAAGATGTCAATAAGTTTTAAGATAGGTACTTTTTCATAAAGATAAAAATTTGTTTTAATAGAAAAATGTTTATTATATTAAAATCTCAATAAAAGACAGATATCATTTTATTATTATTTTCCGTTAATTGATAAACTATACCATATGATCTAATTAAAAAATTTCCGTGGAAACTTTTGATTGCTAAATATGTCTTTACAAATAATATGATTTCGTTCTCCTTGAAATTTTCAGTGAATGGCTTAACAAAGGAATTCAAACTGTCATTATACAAAACGCTTTGTTATTAAAATATCTATGTTCTCTCCTAAGTAGTAAAAATTGAATACAAATTATTCATTAAGAGCTATATAGTGCATCGGAGATATAATTACAAATATAATTCACTCAATAGCTCTTTATTAATATAATATTGTTACATTTTATCAGGCAGGAGACATAAAAGAATCAAATCGATAACCTTCTGACCTCAAGGGAATTGCACTTTTTAAAAATAGACGAAGATTCAATAAAAAAAAATTTAATTAAGAAGTGAAAAGAACATCGAAAATCTAATAAATGAAGTATAGAAAACTTAATATTTATTTACCACTTAGAAATTTAGAAAATGATTTAATCAATGAATATATTAGTTTTTTTCAAATTACACATTAGAAGCGAATTATGAGCATTATTATTTAAAATTTATAATTGTTTTTAAAACATCCATCAATTCGTTTAATTCATTGAATTCCCATTAAATTTATCATTTTATCCTCCTACGCACTGTAAATATTATTCTAAGGATGACATGTTGATTTAATCGATTCTTAGACATTCTAAATTGAGGCTCTGCTCACTCTTCGAAACTCATCCTCTAAAGCAGCTTTCAGAAACCCTTCGTGAGTGTCTGCGCGCGCATATATACAACAAAATTTCTGATAAGATTGCTAAAATTTAAAAGACACAAAAAAAGGCATTATTTGTAATAATATTAAGCAAAAAGCAGTGAAAGCTTTTATTATAGTTTAATTTAGTTATTTTTATTCAGTTTAATGAAGAAAAATATGCCACGACGATCACTTTTTAATTTATCCCGTTTATTGCACATTTTATTTCATTATAATTATTAGCCTTAGCAAATAAATTCTAGGTGAGAAAACATAACACTGTCGAATGAAAAATTATTTACTTAAAATTTGCTTACATTTCAGACTCATTCAGGCATTACCAGTGTTTTCAACATTAAATTTTTTCAAAAGATAAAAATATAGGACCTCTTTCATACTTAATTGGGTCATGATATGCAGAAAAGTATTTAAAAACCACCAATGTCTATAAAATAGACTTGATGAAGTTTATCATGTAAATAAATAAAAATAACTCTGCATCAGTTAGTATCTGTTATTTCTCTTATAAATTTATCAAAAAAAATAGAGTGTTGAATTATGTTCTTCCTTTCTATTTTTTTTTCCTTTGAAACATCTTGTGCATTTTCTTTTGTCCATTTCACAAGAGATATACGCTTTCTATTGAATCATATTCTTCTAAAATGATCAAAAATATATCAAGATATAAGACAGCTTTGTTAATTTTTTACTATCGAAAACTTAACAAAAAAATATGTGAATGACACTAGTAAAAATCTAATGTTTGTGGAAAATAATAAATTGTAGGAATACCGACGACCAACTGTAGTACATCTTAAAGAATGAATATGTATTTAAAAACACCTATCTCTAGGATTTACACAGCAAATAAGTTTTACGAAAAACGTGCAAGTTGAAACTGTGTAAAATGAGATCGATTGATTAGTTTTATTAACGTCGCACAAAAAGCAACATGAGGACTATTAGCGACAGACCTTTGACAAATGACGAGGATGACACCTGACCTTCCTCTCTTAACTTCCACACCACATCACGAAAGGTCTTTGAGTCTCGACAGATTTAAAGTGCAACAGCCCCTACTAAACAGTGAGTCTTTAGTGGTATCAAGGCTCGAACCCTTGAATCCACCAGCCACGAGTCTACGATCATGAGCACTAGGCTAGAGCGGACAAATGTAAAGTAAGATACAAAATTCCTAAAAAGTATATATGTTCAACAAAACTGTAAGTAATGTAAATTGATCTAAATATTTTAAAAAGTCATGAATATATTCGTTATAGCCTCATAAAATAAAATACGGGTTACATAAAAAAAAGGGCAATAGTTCTTTAGTATTTATAGAGACATTTTAGTCCTCATACTTTTCAATTTATTTTTGAAGAAAGACAAATACCAATAAAATCAACTAAAAGCATAAGTAAATTGAAAATGTTCTGTACAAATGAAAATAATAAAGGAATCCAAACATAAATAACCTTCATAACAACCTCATTTGCCATACTAAACATTCATTGCGATTACGTAACATCTGCTCCATCTGAAATACTTGCAAGAACAATGGGTCTATTTATTTCGTATATTCAAATACTGCAATAATATAATATTCATTTAATTTATATATATTATACATTATATAAAATAATCAATGTACTCCCTCACACAGAATTTTTTGTCTTCGCTTAAGAACCGCGTATATCAAGAACAGTCCCAAAAAAAAGAAAAAATGGCTGCATTAACAATCATAAATATCCATAATATAGCTCCGTTTTAGTGTAATGAGAATTTATATAGTGCAAGTCGTGTTTAATACGCTTATCCATAAATATATTGAAATTTTATTCAAATATAATTAAAATTACAAAACATACGAGTACCTAGTTTATAACAATTTTATTTAATTATGCTTATAGATCAAAAATAAATTACATAACGGGAATTACAATCCATTAATTTATTTTGAACATTGGTGTTCGTATAACATTTTGCTTTACTTCTGCATAACATTATATTGATACTTGGATTAGTTTTTACATTATTTTACAATGAGTCTGACAGTCATTTTTCATTTTATTTTTGATTATTTAGAAAGAACATTTCAAAAATAATAATTAAATTTTATTTTTTAATATGTACTACGAAAAAACTATTTAATGAAAGTTTATTTTAAAATTGTTTAAAACATAAACGTTAAATTATAAACTAATTACTTACATTCAGTTGAATTGAATGAAGAAATCGTTAAAAAAATTTAATAAGAAAAAATTCGCAGCTGTCGAAGAATTTTTTAAATGCTGAATAATATTTACTTATACGTTATTTCAAAGGATGTTATGTATGGAAGAGAATAATATTTGCATTTTAATTATATTTTAATAAGTACTTTTAAGCTTAAACAAAATATTTAAAACTATGAAATATTATAAAACTTTATACTTATTGGACAAAAATTAGCTTAAAGTAGGTGCAGTAACTATAAAAACATCTAATTAATCTTTGTAAGCGATTCATAATAAAATACGCTTGGAAAGGGAAATGCAAAATTTATGAAGATATATTTAATGAATTTCGAAAACAAACTTTTTTTTATCATGTTTGATTCAATCTTTAGAAAACCGTCACAGCTATTAATAGCTTTGCTTTCTTTTAGTAATCGTTTTTGTGTGTCTTATGATAAAATTTTTCCTATTTTTGGCATTTGTGTTTGTTTTTGTACTTCTAATGCAGAATATTTAAAGCAAAGATTTTATTTCATAATGACTCTTAATAGCTTACGTGTCCTTAAAATTTTATACTTGAAAGCTTAATTTTATTAATTATGCTTTTTATATATATAAAAAAAAGATCATATTGCAAACAAATCAAGAGCCAAATTTTTTATAAAAGAGGGACTAATATAATGTACATTTATGTTGCTCGAAAATTTTTGCATAAACAGGTAAAAAAGAATTTTCCATCAGAAAAATATTAGTGAGTTTAGTAAATACATTAAAATAAAATTTTAGTTTGAATAATTGCTAGCACGTTTTAATTACGTTATTAAAAAAAATCTTTAAGAATTTATATGGATATTAGTAACCTACATGTATGTAAGAAATTCCTTTATTCTTTTGTTTAAATTAAAATATTAAGGTAAATAAGGCACTAGCTTTATAAATATATAGTATTCTAAATGTCATACATTATCTGAAGTAATATTGAGAAATATACACTGATGTGAAAAATTAATAGAATTTGTACATTATATCAAATTCCTGAAAAACTAATGGACAGATTTTAGTGAAATTTGGTATGAATATACATTTATGACAAAGAACGAGAAATACCATTTAAAAGTCATTTTCTGTAAGCATAATTATCAGTAAAATCCATGGTGCAGGGACGTCCGAAATCCCCGTTGTTATATTAAACTGAAAATGAGTCATATGGGATAGGATCCCCCAGTGGGCCACTCAGGAGGGATGCAAAGGGACATATATACCCACCAGATTTTTTCTCGAAATTAAAATTTTTCTTGCTGATTCTTTTATTCTACTGTATTATAAATTCTAACTTTTAAACATAAGAACTATTTTCCTCCTCGTGCTTAAATTTCTTTCCATCACGAAGAGAAAAAAAAAAAGTATTTCAAATAAACTGTTTTCTGAGAAAAGAGTAAAAAAGTCTTTGCTGTTTATGAAAGTGAGCCTCTGGTTCAGTGTTTGTAGATGGAAAGGAAGGGGGTGTATCCCTAAGAATACAAATGTAATTTTTATAGTATCTTAATTATTTTTCTTAAATGTTCCTTACTTTTAAAAGTTTTACAACTTGAAAAAATTATATGAATACTTTAACAGTTTTAAATAGGAGAAAAAATACTTTTTTTTTGTTCACTTTTTGCCAAGTGGCTATTCTATACTAAAAAAGTTGCTTCTGTCATGGAAATGATGATATGCACCCCCCCAAAAGCATTTTCTAAGTACACCACTGTGGTTCCCTCCCACAGTCAGACAGGTCAAACATCGTGATTGCATACTGAACGGGAGGTAGTTGAGGATTCCCTGTGGCAGTCGATCCCACTCTGGCAGCAAGGTAGTTTCTAGCTCTGGGATGGTACTCTATGGAGAATGGCTAGATGCAATTACCCTCCCAAGAGTGTTCCGACATGCTCTCTAAGGTTAAGATCAGAAGATCTGGCTGGCCAATCCATGCAACTAATATCCTCACTTTCCAGGTAATCGTCTACCAACTGAGCCCTATGTAGACAAGCGTTGTCTCTCATTAACAGGAACACAGGATCAACCAAACACCTGAAAAGTCAAACCTACGGATCTAAGATCTCTTCTCTACTCCTCATAGTAAACAGGGACCTTTGTCAAACATAACTATGCAAGGATCTATGGCTGTTCAATCACATGCTTACCCAAACCATCGCTGTAATGGTCCTTTTCATTGATGAAAGATGGGTTAATTGCGTTCTAGGCTCTCTCCAGATACATGTAGGTCGATAATCAGTATGCAAGCTGAATCTTGAATCATTTGTAAAAAGCACGGCGCTCTACTGAAATCTTGTCCTAGGTGCATGAGGCTAAACGCACTCTCTTGTGTGTTTCAGTAACCGACACGCAAACATCGCGTCTTCTGGCATACAGCCCTCTCTCATAAAGCCTTCGTGCAACCGTATACCATGAAACTCGGGTTCCTGGGGCAGCATACAGCTCACGTAAGGACTATAAAGCTGTAACAATCTTGTGCTGCCACGCAGAAAGTGACAAAGAACGATCTTCATTCATTGTTGCGAATCTATGTCGACCATGTCCATGTCTTCTCGATACAGATACAGAGTCATGAAATGTTTTTCGTAAATTGCGCACTAAACTCGGTGTTGCATCGAGCGCTGTAGACACCTGAGCCAGTGATTGGCCTGCCTCCCATCTACCTATAATTCTCCACCTCATTGAGTCATCCATATGTTCGTGGATATTCATTTTACCCGGTACCTTATAAAATTTACTCAACCCTTGCAAGGAACATGATGAATGTCGGGGAAGAGTACAAACACACAAATCGTCGACACACAACTCATTATTCGTTTAAATCTCCTTCGTAGAAATGCATGTGCACGCTTAAATATTCTACTCTAAATATTTTTCATAACCTTCAGTGGCATAATGAAGTTGTTTCAATACGTTTTATAAAAATAGACTTAATTTACAAATTATCTTAATTTTGTGTACTATTGTTGTTTGACGTTACATTCAGAGTCAACTAGCAACAAATTCGGATCTGAATTTGTGAATTCAAATCTGGAAATAAAAGTAATCGAAACAGTATAGGTAAAAACCAATCCAAACTCACTGAGTTATATATTTCGCATGAGAATTGTTCAGTGAAAAAAGGAAATACTCAATAATGTGATTGTAAATTTTAAAAACAAAAAATATATATTTTTGATTTATACTTTTTCTGAATAATACTGAAATAAAAGCCTATATTCATAGTAATGCTTAAAGAATATCTTTGAAACGAGTAAATTTAATCTAGCAGATTTACTATGGAGTTTTTATGTCATTCTTCAAACTGAGGTTTTTTTTTAAGTCTCGCTTTTGACATTTGATTTAGGAAGCCTTGACTTCACTTCTATCCATGCTTTGAGCATTCGCATTTCACTAAAAGTTTGTATAGTAATTGATTAATTGCTTATTAATGTCACTCTTAGAAGCAATACGAAGGCTATTGATGATACACCTCGTAATTTCGAATCTCAGTGAAGTAACGAGGACGAAACCCGAGCTGGTGTGTATATTCTTCTTCTAAACTGCCACACCCCGTCATTCAGAGAACTTAGAGTCTTGACATATTTAAGGTGCATCAGCCCCGCTACACTGCTGGTCTTCATTTGCATCTGGCTCGGATCCACGACTCAACTGAAACGACGCCGGCCATGAGTTCGCAACCATGACCACTAGAATACCTCGACCATAGTTTATACTGAAAAGAGTCAGTTAAGAAAATCGAACGGATATTTATTCAATACTTAAAATGATTCAGAAATCAGTTACTCTGAATGTGCATCAAAACCCTTCACGCGTCCTCAATGAAAGATTAGCCGAAAAGTTTACTGATATGGACAGTTTTTAAGGTAGGTCTGAGTCAAGAACGAATCCAAATTTAATATCAGCAAACCGATTATGTTATAAACTCTCCACAAAAAACATCGTGTGTCCATTTTTGCTCTTCTTTCTCAGTATAAGAGCCGTCTGACCAACTTCGCTATCCAAACTTACCGATCTCTCTCTCTCACACACACACACATATACACACTCACACACTTGTACCTCAAACCTCTTTGTTCCTTATAAACCCTTTCTAAATATCTCTATAATAACCACTCTTATTTACTAAACTGTATCATAACTATTCAAAATTTTCATAAATCATGGAAATATTTTAAAACTAACATATCTTAAAATATTTTTACTAGAATAGATTTAACAGATTCTTGAAAAGAATTGATGCTGACGAGGAGGTCAGAAAATGTCTTCTTTTTTATCTCATAATTACAAAATGTCTTGTAAATTTCGGAAAAAGTATTTTCCTTTATTTTCATTATTTCAAAATGTTTTGCAAAATTCGTAGAAAAAATACCTTTCTTTAAATTTCGTAATTATAAAATACTTTTCAAAATTAAGATCGTAAGAACCATCAACATTGACATATTCTCCAGAGTATTAAAATAACTCTGAAGAGTTTCTTTTCACGGGTCTAAAAAAAGTACATTCAATTCATTTAAAAATGGAAAAGGATATTTTTAATATAAAAGGCATCCTAAACGAGTATATAGAAAATAATTAAAGAAACTATTTCTTAATTTTGAAAGTTGATTCATGCAAACTAATCCACTGCAATCTTAAAAACAATGAAAATAAAAATTGAAAAACAAGAAAATTCAAGTCAATTTTTCAATTATTAACATGAAACAGAACGTTGATAATCTATGCTTAAATTTTGAATGATATATGTTCCCGTTATAATGGAAAATGCATTAGAAATATCCTTCTTTAAAAACTCATTTGCTAACTGAAAATGGGAATGTAAAAAATAAACAGTAAAAAAGCTGAAATGTTTCAGCTAATTCATCAAATCAGTAGACATAAAGGGAAAACATGGATTTACATAAATAGGATTCTTTTGCTGAATAGATATAATGTACTGGAAGACTTAATTTAATTGTCTTGTTTTTTGCAACCAAGGTACGAACATGGTTTTAATTTTAAAAATCAGACTCTACATAAAATGTTATATATCATACTTTTAATGACTTTGTAAAACAGTACATTGATTTTAAGCACTTTTATACTAGAGGTTCTAAGTCTGGGAATTATGTTGGCACCTCATATTTAATAAACAATTCATTAAATTATTTTCAACTTCATCTTTTATGTTAGGTTTCTACTGTCTAAGTTTTGACCATTAATAAATCGTTAAAAAATGTTTCAATACAATAAAAATTTTGTTGTCTTCATAGATTCTATGAGTGTGTATTGGAATTTGTAAATCATTCACATTATTCATTACACCCACTGATTATTGAAACACTAAGACATTTCATAGCCTTAAGTCTGAAAATATTCAGTTATTTTTGTTGGTTACCTTCAATTAATTATATCAAGGGCAAAGAAACAGTAGATAGTGCAGCTAAATCTCCATCCAGTACAATATCTCTCTACATTCCAAACTGCGATCATTTAAAATATTTCAAATCAGTTATTCATCACCACTGGCAGGATCAATGGAAACTGGAAATAGCCAATAAACTACATCATGTGAAAGCCATCATTTCTCATTGACATTCACTATCATTTCGAAGATAAGACATTATCTTCACACGTTTGGGAATCGGTCACACAAGATTGACTCAAACATCTTATACTGCGATAATATCCTTTGTGTAATCATTTTGTAACCATCCCCTGACAGTGAGATACATTTTAATTGAATGTTATGTATATAACTATGTTCGCTTTAAACATTTTAAATCTCATACACAATCATGAAAGGACTTGACTGGAAAAATCCCCAACCAAATATTTTTAATTTTTTATATGACATTAGTTTTACCGCATACATATATTTTTGTAAAACTTTTTTTTGTTTTCCATCTTGAGCCTCAACTTTAAATAGTAGTACCTAAAATAAAATTGTAATATCTTGACCTTGTGTTTAGCACAAAATATCCCACAAGTATTCAGTACCATAGAATTTAACTAACCAACCTGTTTTGGGCATGCCACCAACAAACATTTTGAATGATATAGCTCGTCGGTCATTACCATAGTGCATATGCATCAGAAAAATGTGCATGATTTTTTTTTCTCAATTTACACCATTATTTATGACTGGTTTAAAAATATAATCATCTTTTCATTTTCGATATTAATTTTTTCCAAGCTTCCTAGCTTTATTCACATGCCAAAGCACGGGCATGTGAATCACACCAATCTGACTCAGATCATCCAGAGAGTAACTAGGGAATTATAAAGTTTTGCATCGGGAAGCCGACATTTCCCAGATTATTTTTATATGCTCCAATAGTTTTATTGATTTTTCTAAACATCATGCGATTGTGCTACATTTCTTTTTTTTTTAACTGATTGTTCAAATAGAAGGGCTCTAAGGTTTATTCGCTTTGTTTATTTTTGTAAGAATTTGTAGACAGTAGTTATTGATTTTTTTAATCTGATTCTTTATTATCATGACTCACGTGCAGCTTGATGATTCCGATTTGAGTGAATCTAATTAATATAATAATACAGATAAATATCTCTTACACTCATCTTATATGATAATGCAGATGAATATTTCTTGCCGATTTGAGTCAGTCAGATTAATATGATAATGCAGATGAATATCTCTCATATGTTTTTAAATTGGTTCTTTTCATTTTCAATTTTCTTCTGATCGATAGTGATTCGCCCTCAGAAAGACTGAACAATGCTCGTCAATGTTATCACTGAATGTAGACGTGAGAAATTCAAATAAACAATCTTTTGAACTCCTTAGGACACTTAAATTGGATTTTTCTCCCGATTTTCAAAACGCTTGCAGTATTTTGAATATTTTGCCATTGAAGGAACTCTAGAATTTATTTGCAATAAAATGAATTGCTATCGGGCTCAATATCTGGCAATTGTACACCAGTGAAGCTAAATTGCTTAAAAATGATTACTTACGAAAAAAAACAACAAGAAGGTGACATTTTTTACTTATAAACTAGGGTAAATTGAGCCTGTAAGGGGTTAAACATACTTAGTCCTATGCACTACTAGTGCTAGTAGTTTAAAAATTAGTAATTACTATCATATATCCATATATAAAATATGAGTTTTATCCAACTGTTTTATAGTTTACTCCATTTCTAAATATTACAGGTTTGCTCTAAGGGTTTGGTTAAATATTTTGCATAACCTTAGCTTGAAAATTATTATTTACTGTAATACCGTCTTTGAATTCTATCAAAACCAGAAATATATATACAAAGTTTTGCAAAGAACAGATTTAGCTACCTAAGGTGTGCTTTTTTTATAATTTTTATCAAATTACTCAGTTAAAAATAAGAATTAAAGTAAAAGATGAATTATCTAGAAATAGAAAATAGTAAACTTTTCCGATATTAAAATTAAAGGAAATGATAAATTATCAAATGAAGTATATTTAAGCTAAATGTTATTAAAAATAAAGCAAACGATAAATTATTAAACTGAATATTCTTAAGCTAAATGTAATTAAAATTGAAGCAAACGATAAAAAAAATGAAAAGTTATCTGGTAAGCCAAAAGAAATCAACCTAAAACAATAGTCCCTTAGTTGGCTAATTTTACTATTTCACTTAATAGATCAAGAATATAAAAAAGGATTTAATTCAATTAGACATAAGAAATTCAGCTTATTTGTCTTTGATACATTTTATAAAAATAAGGAATGACTCGAAAATTATAAAAAAAAAACTTGCACATGTTTAATGTTAAACTTTCTTCATAACCTTTAGATTCTAAAAGCCGATAAACTCAAGCTTAGTTACTAATGTACTGTTCTTTATCATTCGTTGTTTTATAACATCATACTTAGAAAAAACACGATAGAGATGTGTTGATGACAGATTTTGTAAGTTGAAACCTTGATCAAGTGTTGAGAACGACACCTAAGCAGATATCCTCTTCTTCATACTTCCACATTACTATGTCATGTGGATTTGGACAAATTTAAAGTGCATCAACTCCGATACATGGAAGGTCTTGAGTAGCTTTAGGACTCGAACCTACGACTCAACGAAAACAACGCCATCCCCTTTTATGACCACTAAGCTACTGCGGCCACATTAATGTGTAATGAAGAATGATACAGAGAGAGAGGTGTATTCAATAATTTAATTTATAAAAACGTAAAAATATAACAGGAAAAAAGCTGAACTGTTTGAAAATGTTTAAATAAAAATTATTTGTTAAGCAAATAATTGAAATTATGAATGATGGTATCTCATGGACAAAGATATTTTTAAAAAAAATTCTAAAAAGGTAAATTGTAAAAAAGAGGGGCCTGAATCTTAAAAAATTTATCATTCTGATAGAACGATTCTGAGAAACAACTAAAAAAGAAAGATAAAGAAATCTCTTCATTGAAATGTAACTCGTATGCTAGGAATTTGAAATTAAATAATTCGAAATAAAAAACAACGTTTTTATATGGCGGCAAAGTTTATTAAAAAAATTATTAAAATATTAGTTAAAACTGGTCGCAAATATCTAAATATTGCATTGTTAGGCAAGTAAGAACGGTTCCCGAAATTTCAGAGCTCTAGCTTGATAGGAAGTTGGTTAAATTAACAATAGACAATTTGATGACACACTGATACACATACATACAGACACACACCAAGTAAAATACATAACAACGTTAAAACTAACTAAAATTAATTAATCCAGTAAATTAAATGGTTGGAATACAGTTTAGTCAAACCTCTTGGAGACAGGAATTATTTGGCGGTATTTTGCCAAATGTTACTAAATTGGTCCGGGAAGCGGACTTAACATTCAGCCAAAAAAAAAAAAAAAATTCGCCAAGTTTGGCAATTATTCAAATTGAGCCAAGTGATTGGGCTAAAATGCATTATTTAAAAAATAGGTGTTAAAACTTGTCGCAAACGTCTAAATATTGCATTGTTAGGCGAGTACGAACGATTCCCAAAATTTCAAAGCTCTAGCTTGATGGGAAGTTGATTAAATTAACGATCGAAAATTTGATGACACACACACACTCACACACACACCAAGTGAAATTCAGAAAAACGTTGTAAAAATGAATATAGCTAAGAAAACAACTAAGTATCAATGATAATTCTAATTTCCCTATTCGTTCTTATTCTTCGGATTTAATTTCTTCATATCAGAATTCAACATCACTGAACTTGAAATTGGAACTGGATCCAACCATTCTGATCTTTAAGTGGTTGAGAGGAAGTTCCAAAACCTTCCTGATTCATTCTAATCACATATTGATTCTTATTATTTCCCGGATACTTGTGGTATCTGATTTTTTTTACTTATCTTTCTGTTAAATTGCTTAACCAAATAATAGAAATATATATAGAGAAGCATTACGCAAAATTCATCACCAAACTCTTTAGTTTGAAAGTTTCTGTATTAGAACATAATTTAAATAGTTTTAAAAATTTTATTGCTAATATAATCTAGCAAAGGAAGAATGATTTAAAATTTGGGGACGGACAAAAGATGTTATTATAACCTTACCGATAAAATTACTTTGTATGAGCAGAAGGTTTGTCAAATAAGTGTTTAATTACGAAAATTATTATCTTTGCACTCTTCTTACATATTTTAATAAAAAGCAAATTGTAATATTATTGATAATTAAAGGAAAGAGACAGAAAAGATTTAAAGTGATAATACAAGAAATATATCATTTTGCAAAATATAGTTTTTTATTTAATAACATGATATTTCATTCATAAAGTTAAATAAATGTTGAGCATTAAAATAATTAATAACACTTTATTAATGTCTTTTAAGTAATTATTTCAGAAAATTAGTTTCGTAAAAGTTTTTTAAAGGACACTTACGACGTTGTTTAAATAAGGTGTGGAATCTCTAACAAGAAATGTAGGTTACACAAACGGGGAATACTTTAACACAAAATCAAAAATTATATCCGATTTTATAGTATATTTAAGTTGATTGCTTAGGCAAACGTTTCTGTAAATTAAAAAGATGAAAAGAAAGGACATTTTAAAACTTTCTCACTGCAAATTAGTTAACTATTTTATAAAGATTAAAAGACTTTAAATGTCAAACTAAAGGAATAGTCTTATTTCAACAAAGCAAGTTTGCATAATCCTAGATATACAACTAATACGATTTGCAACTTTTCGTAGAAACACTAAGAATATAAAAGACAAAAACTACACCCTCAATAGCTTAATTTTCATCGCAATGGAGCAAAAAGCATTTAAGTGTTACAATACAAAATCTTTCCACTGATCCTATTTTTTCTATTTTCTTATCTAAACATTGGCCACGTTATAAAACTCCTAATATTCTGTATGTTAGTTTTTGACTTAAGTCCACTTTTCTGTTGACTTAAGAAATACGTCTCTTAGTGTTAAATGAGTGTCTCAGGCATTTGGTGATAAAATATTTTTATTAATATTTTTCTCAAGGCTTTTCACCCCAATAGGTAGGAAAAGTTCTTTCCCATATTTCAGAAAACTTCCAATTTTGAAATTGTTAGCTAAAATCGGTGTATTAAGAGACTCTATATTAGCTAATAATTCTAAATTATCGTTTCATTTATCATATATAATTAAAAAAGGGAGAAAATATTTGAATCGAAGTAATTAGACATGTGTGTGTGTGTGTGTGTGTGTGTGTTTAAAATTGTCTGACAAAATAATTATATTCTTACCAGAAGTAACTACATTTGTTAAAACTATTACAATAATTGCACAAAAAATACATACTATAAGAATTCCAAAATATTTTTAAGAAACAAATTATTTTAAATAAAGAATTATATAAATATTAATTAATTTCTGAAAAAGGTAAATAAATTTTTCCACACAGGTACAAAAATTATAATCTATATTCAATAAACAGAATTTAAGAGATGATTTTATAAAATCAAGAAATTAGTACGATACCAATGTAAAATTGAAAAATTTAAAAGTTTTTTTAATAACTTTCTTTAAAATAATCCATCCCATTTTATAATTTATAAATTATAAACAAATTTCTAAAAATTTCGGAGAAAAATTAGCTTGAATAAAGTTTAAAAATTCTTATTAAGTTTATTAAAATAATTAAACTGGTATTTTCTATTCTTCAATATATTCATCTCGTCATCTTCTTTTAAAAGTATGTTGCAAACGTTTTAATAGATAATTTTTATTTTATTTTTCGGAAAAATTATATGCTAGATAACTCTTCAGTGAATTTAAGATTCTACACAATATTGTTAAATAACATTTAAACATCTTATCAAGCAAGTGAACCAAAATAAACAGAAACCTATACCTATTCAGAATTAATTAAAGAATAATCAGTACACGATGAATATTTAAAATTTAAATATATCCAAGTTTTAATGACAACCATTTTTCTAAATTCCCTATATATTTCTTAATATTCATACAATAGTACTCATAAATAAAAGGCAATAGGATGTAAAAAAATCACGTTTAATTCAAATTATTTTATTATATAGTAGTATAAATATTTATATAATAATAATTTCTATTTTATAGCCAATGTGTTGCTTTGTGATAAAATAGATTAACTTTTTGCTCGTTTCTTGGACAGCTTTAAAATGTATGTTATTATCATGCATATGGAATGTGTCCTGTGTGGGTATTTGGATATCTAATAAATTTGACAATACTTATCGTGTGTGTAAATAAATCTTTTTGTGCGCATTATTCGCATTCCGTTCAATTTCTTCAATAAAATGACGCTTGGAATTGTTATTGAGTTATAATACCATTTCTCGCGTTTCCATGGAAGCTTTAAAATATCCGTTCTTCTGTCATAAATATAAATGTATTCCTGTTTAAACTAATGCTTATCTTATTCATAAATTTTTTAACGTTTAGCATGAAAATGAGTAAATACTTATTTTCACTTTACCCTAATTACTAGCTTGAATATCCGTTTTTCTTAAGGGGAAATTTTTAAAATAAGTACTATCATAAATAAGTAATCAATATATAAAAAAATACAAAAAGCAACATTAGCATAAATTTAAGTCAAAAAATCACATCTAACACTTATATCATCAATTTAGCTTAAGAATCACAAAACCACCACTGAGCATTTAATTTTAAAACAAGTAACATAAAAGAAAAATTTTAAAGTCTATTCCTACTTAAGTCAATAAAGAAAATTTTTATTTTAGTTACTTTTTTTTAAATAATTACAATTAATATAAATATGTATATACATATGACTGAATCACAATATTAAGTGGCAAAAGAATTTTTTTTCCAGCGATCTACACGCTTCTTCAATGACGGTATTTATTCCTAAATTTATATCCTGCTAAATATCTTACATAAGAGTAATTTCTTTCTCCCGTATAAAGCTAAAATTAATTATTTGAAAATCAAATAAAAAATTTTATGCTTCGACGAGATTCGATCCGAAGGTATGAAGATTATACGCCAACGCTCTACCAAATTTGTCATTGCAAGACGAATGACATAGCATTAGCATTGGCTTGTTTTTTAATTCATCGGTTAAATTAAATGTTTGGAATGCAGTTTAGTCCAACTAACCTTAAAGACAGGAATCATTTGGTGGTATTTTGCCAAATGTGACTACCCTTTCGTGATGTGTGGCAAATGTGGCTTCACTGACTTAAGATTAAGCCAAAAAAAAAACAAACGCCAAGTTGGGCAATTTTTGAAATAGCGCCAAATGGTTGAGCTAAACTGCATTTTCATCAATTAAATTTAATTAAATGAATTAAAATTTGAAAAAAATGCATTAACTTCAAGTGTCATCCACTACAAGTTAAAAAAATGTATTTGAACTTGAGTGGATGAATAAAAATTATTTTATTAACGATTGAAAATTTGAACAAGATATGTATAGAGAGTGTGTTAGCTAATAGTAGGAATATAAAAAGTATTAATTCTGTTTCAAAGACTGAAAACTTTTAACGATCTCACAACCCGTTCTTCTCACAGATGAATCTTTAAAATAAAATTCATCAATCTAACAGCATAAAATTTTTAATGAGACCACATCCAGTCAAGTACAAGACGATATGTGCAAAAAAAACATTTTTATAATTTTAAATGCTGACCCATCTTTTAATAAATTTCTGAATAATTTTCATCAAAATGAAACTCTCCTCCAACGGAAGAATAATTTACCAGATATAACAGGAAGTCAAATATATAGATTTAGACCTAAGGAGCAAATTTAATTTTTGAGATGATATTTTTTGGAGACTATCCATTCGAAAAAGAATTGTAATTCCGCTACAAATAACAAACAAATTAAGTAATATAGTGATCTTCCAAAGCCTCCATAATGAGTACATTGTTTGAAACATGGATATTGACGTCATGGGACTCAATAGACGCCAGTTCTAAGTGTAACGGATCCGTAATCTTCTGTAACATAAGGAAAGGGCGAAAAACCAAAAGATTCGTTCACTGTTTATGTAATTAAATAATTGTATAAAATCCATTAGTTGTTATGTTTCTCTGTTATTTTTCTTTAAATAAAAGCAAAGGCTCATTCCACATACAATATGAATACGATTCGTTTATTTTGATAAATTTCAGGATGGAAGGGTTTAAAAATAAAGCAATCGAAAATAAATGTTGTTCCGAACTATTTTAAAAAATTTGCTAAGATTCTTCTAATTAGCTCACAAACCTGACGAAAAATTAATCTTCTTTAAACAAAAAAAAATTAGTACCTCTCAAACAGTGTAAGAATCATAATCCTGTGAGCGTTCAATCGAGAGCTAGATTGCAATGTAATATGTAAAAATTGTTTTAAATTGAATTTGAAGAAAAAAAAATCTTAAGCCTGCACACTTTTCAAAACATTTAGTAGGTGATGCGCATCATTATCAATAGCATACCAAATTACATGCATCTGAGCCCTTACGTCTTTGTGCTACACCGCCTATACACACACGCAGTCTTCATTTTGTTAATGTAGAGTTTCTATCTTTCTAGAGCAACAATATTTTCAAATACTAATAGTTTTTTGATATTATCTAACCCTGTGTTTTTTTTGTAATACATAACATAATATAACATAAATAAACTGCAATATTGCTTTAGAATCCCAGAAAGCACTATTATTTATAAGAATAAATGAGTTTTTCATTAAAAAAATCAAATTTATTTACTGAATACATTCTTTATATAAATAGATATTCTAGGAATGTTTTCAATAAAAAAAATGTGTGGCTATTTCTCCATTAACTGTCTTATCTCTTTCTCTCCGTTTTTTTCTCTTTCTTTATTTCATACATTTTCATTTTATCTCTTACTCCATCTTTTTTTACCCTTTTCTCTTTAAAATCACCACTCCTTAAGAGAAAATTCTAAGGAATCAAAATGATGAGAAAATCCTACGTTAAATAATGTTTTAGTTCCATCACAAAGAACCGCTGTTAAGCTACAACTCAGATAAATTAAACACTCCCAGCGAAATCTACGAACAATAATAAATTCTGCATACATTTAATGCATTATTATCGAGACAGCTTGAAAGGCAATAAACGCAAGCAACTTCATTTACCATTTTCGAAAACTACCTTTCGTGTCTGTGACTCAATCCATTAACCTATGTTCCATCGAAGAGGACTTAAGGTTTCAACAGTTCTATCTAAACTATCGATCCTCTCAGGAAGTATGTTTCACTACTGATTAAAATCAATACAGGCACAGTTTCCGTTTCTCGCAGTCAAATGGGAGAGAGAAATGAATTCAATTCTCAAGAAATCTAAATTCGATAAAGGATTTTAATAGATTATGAGAAAGTATTTTAAAGATAGCTTAACGGAAATACTAAAAAAAATTATTAAATTCAAAGATGCACTTATTAGAATTGTCTATTCGCCTGATTCCGATATAATATTTTCCAATTTCGAAAAGTAAAGAAAAGGATGTGTTAATAGAATAACTTGATCAAAATAACTAGCCTCTTTGATTAAATTGATTTTTCAATTGCTTAGTTTGATTCAATTTTGATTATTTAATTAGTTTAACGTTAAAGTTTTGAAATTTTTATCGGTTATTGTCCGATATCGTAAGTCTTACGTTGAAACTTCATCTTTTTTGTAAATTAAATGTGTACTTATATATATATATATATACTCTTTGATATGATTCAATAAATTATATCTATAACCGTATCGAATCTAGTATTTGCAAATATTCAGCCTGTATTTATTTTTTATATTCACATTTAGTCAAAATTTTTATTATATGCATGGTATAGAAGCTGGGTATAAAAAGATATTTTCGACAGTAGAATTTAAAAAATTAAATGGTAATGCCTAAGATTTAGCATTACTCTCAGTTCAGATAATTTTACAACTAAAACAAAAACTAAACTGGTATTAGAAGTTCTTAAAATCAAAAGAGAAGTTCCTCGAAAACTATTTACAAGGAGTTGGATAAAAACAAATGTTGATTTCCGTATTCCAGGTTTCATATTATGTCAGCATTTGGCCGCCTTATGTATAATTTAAGACATTCTGCAACATTAATTCCATGAGATATATTATTAGTGAGTGTTTATAAAAATGAAAGCACAAAAGAAATATTGACAAAATTAATTTTAATTCCAACTCATTCTACCGAATCATTTCATTATTTTTGCTCGAAATGTAAATAAACACCCCAATTATTGTTAAATGATTTCATAAAAGCAAACTTTTTATTCTTATTTTAATTAGTAACATATATATACATATTATACATATATATGTGGGGGGGGGAGTTTTACATTTTGAGACGCCTTCCAACACTAGATGGCGCCCCGAGCTGGAGCTCTACTTTGTGACTTCTTTCCAAGGGGTCTGCACGAGTAACGGCAGATGGAAGAGTGTGACCAACAGAAAAAGACGTGCGATCTGACAGCTCTTTAATATGTATAACCAATAGATCTATTTTAACTTAGTAAATACTGTACAATAATATATGGTTTAATTAAATGTCATCTTCTAATAATCCTTTTTGTTATCGAATCTAGAAAACCCCTAGACATCTTTAAAACGAAATATATATATTATATAAATATATATAAGTATTAAGAATTTCATCAAAAAATTATTACATATTATATATATATATATATATATATTAATTTATACAATAAATTATTGTTTAAATTTTTCTAATATTTCGAAGCAAAACCTTTTACTTCCAACAGTGCTACACATCTCTAAGTTTTAAGTCGTAGAATCTATTTAATTATTTATTTTATCTGTAAATATACATTTTCATTAATAGCTTACATCGTGTTACAAATTGTCGGTAGTTTCGTGACTGAACTTACTGGTGGGTTTGTCTAACTTTGCATATTTTGTTTGTTGATAGAATTTTTGTTTAAATATAGCTGCTTTGTTTGCAGAGTAACTTTAACGCGTTTCTCAGTCAGTTATTTTTCCATAATTAAAACCACAATCCTTTATTTTTGGACTCATTAAAAAATAATTTTCAAAATAATTTTTCACATTTTAAATTTTGAATTAATTTGGTCCAAACACCAAACTGGTAAGACAGCCTATGATAACATATATCGTGAAAAGCTATTCGGAATAATACTGGAGTTTGGGATTCTTAAAAAATAGATTGGCCTCTTCAGAATCATATAAAGAAAGTTTAGTGCACAGTATTGTCTGACTCTTATCAGAGATTTTCTACACTGAGGGAAACTAAAACAAGATGGTATTCTTTCCTGTATATTTGAATATCACTCTTGAAAAGGTTGTTAGGGATACCAGAATTGTAATAAGAAATACTATTTTCAGACATATATAGAAATACTAGCGTAAGCTGATGATATCGACATTATTGGCAGGCGTAAATAGGCAATTATAGAAACTTTAATTTCTCTGGAATCTGTAGAATAAGACATTGGATTAACAATAAACAAGGGGTAGAAATTTAAAGCCGTGACGACTAGAGATGTTCAAAATCAGGGACAAGTCATGATTTCCTCCCACTACAATTAAAGTACCTCTAGTAAAACAATCTCATTTTCAATGATTATAATATTTAGCTGAAAATTAACAAGAGGTTACAGATTTCTAATAGATGTCATCATGATTTTTAAAATGTGCTAAGATCTAAATTATTAAATTTTATGACAAAGATAAATTTATTTAAACTCTTATCAAATCTATTATATTGTGTGGTAAAAAAAAAGGTAAATGATGGTGGCCACAAACAAAAGGAAATGAGGGTAGACAAATAATATTTGAAAGAAACATTCTTTAAGAAATAAATGGACTATTCAGAGAGAATGTTAAATGGAGAATTTTTTATAATCATGAAATATATAAGAAAATATAGACAACTAATATTGCCCGAGTTATTAAATCTTATAGAATCAGTTAGCTTAACTTATTTTTAAATGTAAGCGCAGCTCTTGTGGAATAAGAAATATTTAGAATGCAACTATTTATTTATTTACTATTTAGTACAACTAAGAAATGTTTAGAATGCAACTATTTATTTATTTACTCTTTAGAACAACTAAGAAATATTTAGAATGCATAATTAGATTACTATTCAACTCCTGAGCTTTCAAGAAGCAACTCTTTAAATGAGATAAGTACCCTTTTGACTCAATCTGCGTAAGAATTTATAGTGTGTTATTTTTAATTGATACGCATGAAATTTTAGTAAAAGCTCATTTTTTCTGTATCAACCGTAGATTTCGATCGGAACCGTTGTATGAAGTTTTTTAAGATGGCCTTAATCTGTAGTACGTCGTAGTGCATTGTTATAAGAAGAAGAATTTAGACTCTTCCTGTATTTAGTATTACCAAAATTTAGAAATATGCTCTTATTTTACAATTGAAATAAATCAAGTTCAGAAAACTTTTATCAAATAATTCACACAAATCATTACATCATGGTGATAAAATTCAAGCAACCAGGAAGCGACATTACCTACAAATAGTTTAGCTACCCCACCAAAAAACATGTCTTAATTTTTTCAAATTTTATAACTGTTTTAGAGATCTATAATTGGCTGCAACCCATCCAGTTTCCTCTAAGGTACCTTTCTGTCTCGTGATTCATTTACAATAAACTGCTTAAAATAAAATACCAAATGACTTATTTAAAATAAATAAAAAAAATTAAACTTTTTATATTCAAAAATTAGCATAATTCTGAGGACAAAAAAGAAAAATTCTCAAATTTTAACAAACATGAAAGGACAGCTTAGATTGTACATTCTTTCAAACTATTTCTAAAGTTCTTTCACAATTTCTAGATACTCTAAAATTTTATTGCGAAGGAGAGATTCAAATGTGCAAATTCTCAAAAAGTTTTCGTGAAAAACAAACAAGACAAACCCCCTCTCTTCCATAAATGTTCAACTATCTCATAATGTAGAAGTGTAAAATTTAAATATAAACTTCTTTAGTTTTTAAGTTTTGAAAACTGAATTTATAATTTTTCCCATACAAATGATATTATGTTTAGTATCAAATACCTTAAAATCAAAGATACATTTTGCACAAATTTATTTCTCGAATTTTATTTCTTCATCGAAGTAAAAGAAAAGCACTATTTTATTTTGAATTCAAATTGCATCTATGTTTTCACTAGTATTTAATAGGTGACATTTTTTTGGGATGTAAAAAATTGATTTTAAGACAACCAAATGTATTTTTAGTCTTCTTTTTATTTTAAGGAAACAGAAATATAATAGAATTTTTTCCTGGAAAGTTTCAGTCTGCTCTATTTTGCGGTTTTGTTGATTTCGAGATGAAAATTTTCAGGCTACTATTATAAATTGTGTTAATTCTCAAACATAGGGGAATAAGTACTTAATCCTTCATTTAGAATTATGCTCAGATGAGTTATTAGTAATCTTTAGATTATCGCCATACACGCATACATTCTTAATCTTTAAATAGTCCTGATTTCTCCACTTATTTGAAATATCTATCTATCCATTTTGAGTTAGCGAATATTAATTCAAGTAGCAAGGATTTTTAACAGTAGGGATTATTCCTTTGAATGAATTTTAGTATTTCAGGGGATATAAAATTCTCTTTCTATCAGAAGATTATTTAGGAAAACATTATGCCCTGTACATTACTTGAAATATGTGAGTTTATTCCCTGACTTCTATAAAATTCAATACAATTCATGGAAAAAATCGAATTCTTTACATGCAGCAGTATTTTCACGTACAAATCTTTTCATTTTCGCTTTTTATATTTTTATTTTTATTACATTTAAGATCAAACACTGTCTCAAGAAATTCTATTGCAATATGAGTGAAAAAATGTTTCTATCATGAAAAGAAACATTTTTGCTCTAGAAGCTTTCACATACTAAGAGAGATAAAGAAAGTTTCAAGAATTGATAGTAACAGAATTCTCTTTAATGTCACAGGATTTTTAAATCCTAAAATTCGATTAATCCATGTCTGAGAAGAAAAAAAAACATTTTTTAAACCAACATAATTTGAGAATGAAACAAAGACGAAACATGACAATTTTGCCATACATTATTCATTTATATTTACAATTACTATCAAAATTTGTGTAATTTTAAAGAAATCTCAAAAAGTTATAAAGACATATAAGTTCATATGTCTTAACAAATATCAGTATTTTACAGAACGCGGGATTATTATGAACATCATTTATCAAAATTTAGAAAAATATTGTTATTTAGTTGAAAAATATTCACATTTAAAATTTTACATACTTTTTATAAAATATAGTGAAAAAATATTGTTAATACAATTATTTGGAAAATTATAAAAGTGTAAGAAAGTGTAAAAAGTCAATTAAAATCTGTGTAAATTTTTTTTGTTAATAATTTGTCTACAAATTGATGTGAAAGTCATAAAGAATCTTATGTGTATGAAATGTGTAGGAAATTTCAAAGTAGTATTATTAATAGTTTCTAAAAAAATCCTGTGCGAGCAATTTAATTATTTTTTATTTTGAGAAAACGAAGATAAAGTTGAAAAATAAAAGAAAGCAAGTTAAACAGGATTTAGCCTCTTCTTGATAATTCTGAAATTTCGGGTAGCATCGTTAAGCGATTGGCTCTAAAATGTTTAGAAAGAATGAAGTTCTAACATGCATTTTTTTCAAGAACTCGAAAATTTTGAAGTTTAAGGATCCTGATATCTCTTAAACACTAAGGAAAGAAGGATACTTTGAATAATAGTAAAAAAGGTATATGAAGCACAAAACGTTTTCAACAATTATCTATCGAGATTTATAAGTATCCATTTCAAATTTTGATAAACTTATACAATAATAATAAGTTATACTTTCTAAAAAAAACAGTAACAAGAATATACTTCTGTTACTTAATTTTTTCCTGCAAATTCAGAATTATTTTTAGTACCTGAAAAATTCAGCACGATAATAAAAATTATTATAACAGTCATTTAGAAAACAAGGGGAAATAAGCAAATACTTAAATTATTTATTCTAATTTTAAAAAGTGCAACTATTTATGTAAATGAATACTTGAAATTCAAAATGTTGATAGGTTTGGGATAGCGAACGTTTTCAGCTATTCGGTTCTGTCCACTTTATGCAGGGCTTTCCAACATTTTACAGTTTACGTATCCCCAGCTGAATTGGCTTCATTCCGCGTTCTCCCATTCCTGAATCCGCTAGACACTCCATTCTCCCCCCTCCCCCCAAATCTATTTCACCCATTACAGATTCCAAAAGTTTCTTCTAAAAATTTTATGTTGAATTAAATTGAATAATCAATTTTTTTTCGGTCTATTTATTTATTTTTTAATTTTTACAGTAAGCAAGCAAATTGAAACAGAGGAGAAAAAAAGAAAATCTAATGGTATATTTGGGACCGAACTAAATTGCTAAGTTTTAAAAAGTTAAGCTCAAAAAAAAGTAGGATAGTTAAAATCTCAAATCCTGAGCAGCATTTAAAATGCTTCTGTAATTATTTCTTGTGTAAGTATACCGAGAAAGCGTTAAACAAGTTCCGTGCCAACAAACGGCAACAAAAACATCATAGTTACTTTAGAAAACACACTATATTCGCAACCACAATTTCTTCTTTTCGGGAATCGACAATGAAACCAGCTAAGAATATTCTTCAATATAATATTTAGATAACCCCCAAATACTCATTTCTAGCTTTTTAGTAACTATTTCAAACGATGATTTTAATACTTCCATGTACTCAATTATGTTAGCACTAACTTTTAAATTTCACTCAGCTTGTTTCAAGAAATCCTGAAATCTTTCGACTATTTCAAACTTTGATTTTTTACGCACTTTGCCCAAAACTCAAGTGTTTTTTTTTTCATAGATTCAATTTTGCTGACAATTAGAAAATCATTACGTTTTAAAGTAAAATATTGAGTTTATTATCTATTGAAAAATATCACTGACTTATGCAAGGCTTTGCTGCTTTTCAAAATCAAGAATTCTGAATCCAAGATCTTTAAGGCTGTCTTCGTCTAATGTCAAAAACCCTCATCGAAACTTCAAACACATTTCCAATTTTCATATCAATTTTCGACGTTATAACACATATATCTTTTTATGATGTAGTATTCTTAAAATTTAGCAGTATTCCAAAAATAAGACATTTTTCATATGATTACATATAGATTAAAAGCAATTTAGCCTTACAATGTATGAGACGAAATATGAAACACTTTTTACACCAGAAAAAATGGATTTATTCAGATAGGAATAAGTAATATTATGAAATACTCTGCTCTCCAAAGGATAGTGAATTCAGAATATAAAACTAACGCTCAAGCGTTTTGTTCCCGGCACAAGTGTTTCTCCCATTCTAGGTCTAGCCTAAAAAGAAGCTCTAGTTCGTGACAAATTTCAAACAAACCCGTCAGAACTTTCCTTCGGAATAATCACCTAACGACTCAGTGTAAATGCAATTATAGACTCCAAGTGTCTTCCTACAACAATTCAGACAACTTGGAGTTGGTAAGATTCATTTTGATTAACTTGACAACCTTGACTGCTTCATCAAGTACGTTCCTCAAATCTGGAGGTAAAAGTTTCGATCCAAGACTATGTCTGGGAATACAGTTGTGGATCCATTTCATTTTAGGAGAAACTTTTGCCTTGCTTGCCTGAGTTTCCATTGAATTTCCTCCATCTGTAATGAGCCCAACATATTTGGATATTTGAATTCTGTTTTCAATGAAATAATGATCAATTACTTCAAATCTGTCTTTACCAGTCACACGACCCTTCAATGAGGAGATTTGAAAGGTCACGTGACTGGTAAACACATACTTGACAAATAATGAGATTTTCTTCAAATGTTTCAAGTACTTACCAAACATTGCGGAATATAAGTACTTAAGTCTACTTAGATAGAAAAAAACATTTTATTACTTTATTTTAATTTTAAAACTTTTCTTAATATATGTTCAGAATTTTATAACTATTGCAACAATATATATTGAATTACATTTAAAAAAAAATTTAATACTCTGCCAAATAATTTCATTGAACTTCAAATCTTAAACCTTCTTTTTCTCAGTTTTTGATTTTTCGTGACAGTTATTTATTAAAATGCTAATAGTTTTCCTATAAGCAATATAATTTTTTCTTTGCAATATGGTAGAAAATTCCATGCACATGGAATTATCTACCATATGATTAATTGATAATATTATATGATAATTATCTACCATATGATACCAATTATGATTTAGATAAGTAGTTATTTTCTTAAGAAATTCTCAAAACTAGATACAGATACTTTTAACCTTTTTACGAAATATCTAAAAGAAAAAAAAAATTAATCTATAAATAACACTAGAATAACTAAGCCCTTACATAGAATTATGAGAAATACTTCTAAGAAATTCAGGAAAGGTCATTTAAAAATGTCAAAATTTTGAAGTAATCGGAATTTTAACATATTTAAATATTTTGTAGAAGATTAAAATTTTAAATATTGATTTATAGAAAATGAAAGTTTTTTTTCTGAAATACATAACTTATGTGCGTTAAAGTATGGTAAATATAAACCTTTTTAAAAAATATCTAATAAAAATTGCTATTTTATTGATCATATATTACTACCGTGTCTCCTAAATTTATCACAATCTACAACTAGTCTAACCAAAAATATAAGCTAATCTATACTAAACTCTGTATTGTATATAAAAGAAAAGAAGATCTTATTCTCATATAATATCCTTCAAAAAACCCTTTGTTTAAATGAAACTTGGCATATGTCGAATATTATACAGTTTAAATAACATCAAAGATAAAATTCGAGATTACCTGTTCAAGTTTACTGAGCTTTACTTTCAAAAAACCATTATATAGATTCAGATTACTGTTCGATCCTTGAGTTTTTAAGAGATATCAATTTTTCAGTCCATTTTCATTCAAACTTTGCAGAGAAACTTGAACAAAAATTTCGCATTCTTTCTCTTTTAAAAAGGAAAAGAAATCGAGCTATTTTAATCTTCAAATAATATCGCGGAAGTTAATGAGCGTTTTGAGAGCTTCGATTGTGCTCCCGTTTCAAACGCAGATGCTAATAATAAAAGATTTAGAAGAATTTTAAGAAGAGTTTCTCTCAGAACATTTTCGAAATATCATTTTACATTCACAATAATCAAGCAAGTCTTTTCAATTTCATTTGAAATTCTTTTAGCTTTGACGATGATTATGGTACTGTACTGGAAATAAAAAGAAACTTGTAGTTATGAGTTTCCTTGCTTGTTTGGGTTTTTTTCGGTAATTCACTAATTACTCACAACCATGTGAAAGGAATTCAGATTTTAAGAGAAGATTGATTTAAAATTTAATTAAGAGTAAAAGATGATCCTCAAAAACTGAATAAGAGGGTTGTGAGATTTCTTATAATTTATAATTCATGTTATGATTTTAATTGAGAATACTCTAAATATTTTATGAAAAATGAAAGCGATTTAAAAGAGATTAAAAATGTTAGTTGAATATTTCATTCGTGTTAATATAAAAATAATAGATATAGTACGGTAATGAGACTAAAAAATTTACTTTTCGTTTCAAAGAGGAATTGGTGGTAAAATTATTTTTTTTTCTTTTCAGTCATAAGTAAAAATCCAAACTTGAAGAGAAAAGAGCTTCCTCTATATTTTCGTATTTCATTAATTTTTATACCTTTACCGTAAAAATTAAACTTTTCACTGAATGAAGCATAAGTTTTTAATAAAAAATTCAGCAATATAATTTAATATAAGAACGATCTTTCTTTAATGTATCACTATAATAAGATAATTGTCTTTTTTTGTTCCACTTGATTCTCCTAAAATCACACTGAGAATTATTTCTAACATTAATTTTTTTGCATTTCGTGTCAACGTGTGTGTGTGTGCAGTAGCATCTACAGAACTCCCACTGCAACGCCATCTCCGACGAGGAGTCTCGAGTCTGAAATTTTAATTGATTCCTTTAATTATAAATAAATGTGTGTGTGTGTGTGTGTGTGTAAATATATATATATAAACCCATTGCATAAGAATTTGCTCACTAAGTAAGAATTATCAGAATAAAATGAAATTTTACGTACGTAAGTACAACGTTGATGCAAGTAAGTGATTACAAAATCAAAGCAAATTGATCATTGCAGAGAATATTACAAATGAATGGAGGTTTTAATACCCTGTTTAGTCACCACTAGCATGAATGCATGATATGATACGGTCGGGCATTGAGGTATGCTAGCCCCGTGTTATGGATTATTGCACACCAAAGTTACCTCCGACAGCTCGCGTGCTTGTTGTTGGCTGATCTCACACCTCGACAAAACCGTTTCTTCCACACCTATCGTTTTGTCAACCTTGTACGAGATGCATCAAACAAGTGTGCAAAAATAGTCCAATTTCGCATCGCCGCTGATAAAAGCGTACAATTTTTTTAGGATTGGACAGCCGCTTGTGGCAAAGCTCTCCCCTTACATTCGTGTTGCCTCGATGGTAATTCTGTTTGAAGTCCCGTAAATGAAATGCATGTCTGTTTTTTTTTTCAGTATTACTAAAATGCATCCTTATTCCGTGCATTAAAACTGTTAGAATAGTTGTGAGCTGGAATATCTTCACAAGACTGATGTTGGCCCCCTTTATTCACTGAAATTCAAATTTGTTTTCGATTTCGTCTTTTTTCCCAGGTTAAATTTGCATGTATGGTGTTAATTTTTTATTTCCCAATAAATTACGAGAGAAATGTTATTTTAGAGATTGAGGAGCAGTCGTTTTGAAATGCACTAGTGCACTTGCATTTGATTTCAGACCGTGCACTATTTCATTAAAATTGTGGGTATTGGTGTGTACTTTCACCAGTAAAAAAAATTTTCATCTTTCATAAAACTATATATGTTGTATTAAAAGTATATATATATATATATATATATATATACTTGTTATATGCAAAAATATTACAAAAGTTTGCATGCTTTTGAAAAGAATGAAGCAAACAATTTGATCATCTTCATTTACTATGCAGATATTTTTAATTTTAGTTTACAAAACTTAATGTTCGGGTCAATTTAATGTTAATCTCAAAATTCTGGAACTAGCATCGTACAACACAGTGTACATTTGTAACTGCTAAGATTTTTCTTCACATTCACCACCGTTGGATTTTATAAAAAATTGAAGAACTTAGAATAGGAATTAAATAGTTAGGATATCTGAAATGGTTGATCATCATATCGAACCATTTGAACTGGAAAAATATGTCTATGCAAAGATGCTGCCAGCACATCTTTTGTGAGGTACTCTTGTGAAATGAAGCCCTTGGAAGACTAAGGTATCTGAATATGAGACAAAAATGACTGATTGAACTACAGCATCATTGTTCACTATGTGGAGTATTGTAGCATTTTTTATATGATCTGCAGAGTACGATTAAACCTCTTCATGGCACTTGGGGCTGAAACAATGATACACTCACGTTGTCCTTTAAAACATACCTCTTTACCCCTTCTTTATCTTCTTTGCCATTCATAAAGCCATCTAAAGTGCTATAGTGCCCTAACTTCAGGACTACCAACAGATGGACAATCTTTATTTTCATTGGTGAATCTCGATTAGGCTTTGAAGCAAACAATCATCATACTCGTGTATGGAGGAAGTCGAATCAGTAATTCCCAGCAGATTCGTTTTGTAAAAACATACAGCCATCATTCCTTTTGTAATAATATGGGGTGCCATCACTCTTTTGGTAATAATATGGTAATATATCCTATATTAGCAAGTCTAGTAGTCCTACAAATAGGGTAGCAGCTAAATAATATGTTGATAACACCTTTTGTGTAATGGAATTCTTTAATCCAAAGGCCCTTTTCCAAAATAACAATGTCCGGCCCTATACGACTTACATATCTTCATATTTCCTAATACAATCTGAAACGCTCTCTCTCAGATTAATTTTGGCTGAGAATTAAATTGATATTTTAAGACATTCCAATAATTTTATGTTCTTGATCTAATAGTTAAACACGCGAGAATGATATAACGAGTCTAGAGCGTCGAACAAATAAAAAAACATTACGTCTCATCAAATTTTAAGTTATTGAATCTAGTACTACGATTTATTTTACTATGGAAAGATAACTAAGATTACTGATATACTTTAAATAAGGAGGTGGTTTAGATAGGCAAGTGGTTTAATGTAGAACAACGACTGAAGGTTTGGATTACTGGAAACTGTGATATGGGATTCATCAATCCCGTTCGCTTTCTTTCGAATGGTAGTAGTTCATTATTTCGTATTCGCTCTCTAGCGTAGTTATGTAAACTGTTAAAAGCAGAAGCTCTGAACTTCTAATTTTTCCTTGAGTTCTAAGTTACAATATGTTCCAACAATGTTTACTCCTCTATACAAATTTTACAACTTATCGAAGCGCGAAAGCGAGAAAATTGTATCGTCTCGTAACAGAGGATCCGTCTACAAACTTCTGTGATTTGTACAGGAACTTCACTCTTTTCATCAAATTCTAAAAAAGGATGCCAGAACGGTCAGGAATAACTTCCATGGCTACGCATTGCTAAAGAGAATTAAAATTAGAAAGTGATGTCATTGGTTTCGGATCAAATTAAAAATCTTCCTTGGTCAACAAGTTCATTTAAAATTTCACCAATTAAACAAGCGTGAGACATAGTACATCACCACATTCAAGTATCCCGAAATATCGAATAGGTGAAACAACAGCTTAGAAATGGTTTGGGTAATTAATAGTAAAAACAAAGATCAGGATGTTATTTCCTTATATTGTTTGAAATAGGCATATTTGTAGTCATGGAATGCTTAATAAGGACTGATTGTAATGTTCAGTGTATAGAGATAGCCACTGATGCGTTCTATGGTTTTGAAAAAGTTGTTACCATTCAATTGCCATAGAAATGAGTACATATGTTTTGAGCATGTCATAAGTGTATAAGTGTCATATATGTGTACATAGTGTTTTGGACAGATTTAATTTCAGTGTAAAAGGTAATTTCTTTATAATACTGCATAATTTTTCTCAAAAAAAATGTATTTCATAACTGAGCCATTTTAATTATTAGCGTGATTAGTAGAATCGGAATGAAAAAAAGGCTTATTTATTAATTGTTTTAAATTTCAGAACTGCAGATAAATGTTTAATATTGCATAAGTTGTTGTTTTTTTTAAATTTATGATAAATTCTTTGTTTGTTTAGCCCCTATTCATTTTTTTTCATCTACTAGAAATAATTTTTTTTCCAAAACTACAAAAATTTCTTCGGTTATAAGAATATAATTGAAGTGATATAATCAAAGTATTTTGTGGACCACCAAAGCCGTTAAAGCCACGCAACGAAATCTTGTCTTAACTTTCAAGGAGTTTGGAAGCAAATCCCCGAAATTCTACCTTAAGACTTTAAGAAGAGATAATCCTTCCATGTGCTAGAAATTCTTTTAAGAAACTCTGGAATTTTACGGAGACAAAAACAGTACGAAAAATAATGAAATCAGGAAAAGTAAGGAGAAAAAAGCATTGGGATTTTTCCCCCTTACAACATATTTTTAAGGATTTTTGAATAAATAAATGTTCTGGTAAAGCCTTTTTCAAGAAAGAGATAGAGTTTTATATTCTGCGAGATGTATAGTAATGCGAGATGTATAGAATGCTTGTCTAAAATAGAAAATTCTTCATTAAATTCACTAACTTTTTTAAGTTTTTACGTGTAATATTATTTGAAATAAAGTCTTACTAAATAAATTTCATTCCTTTTGAAATTGAAGGATATTCATCATTCATCCTCAGTTGTTAACTAAATTTGTGATGCATATCTTTATAAAGAAATTTTCAAAAAATTTGATTACTAATACAAAATAGTGTGCAAAGATAAGAAAAAATATATGCAAGAAGTATGCAGGTGTCGATCAATTTAATACACATAATCATTGAACTACTCTATTTGAAACTTAAAAAATATAATCTGAAACTTTCTTGTCGAATTGAATCATGGGGCCACGGTTGCCATGTGGTCGATGCCATGAACACGCGGCTGGCAGTGTTGTTTTCGTGGAGTCGTGGTTTCGAGTCCAGATGTCACTAAAGCGTTGTTGATTCATGTTAAATCTCATAATGATATCCAAGTCCTCATAATGAGATTATATGAAAGTTTAAAGAAGGGGTGGAAACTGAGGTGTCATCCACTTCCCTTGACCAAGGTTCAAAATTACGAGATCAGTCTCCAACAGCTCTCGTACATCTAAGTGCAACATTAATAAACCATCAATCAATCAACCAAATACATTCTATCTCAGGGATCAACGGTGCTTTCAACACGGCTGTTATTTGACTGTAGGAAACCGTTTTGAAAAGTAATACCTTTATGACCACAATTTCCAATCTTCGCAATGTTTTTTGTACCTGAAAGCTGCTTTTGTCTTCTACGTAATATATTATTCCTTTTTTGACTTAATTTCCATACCTTTCCACACATTTACGCAAATACAGCCAAACTAGTTACAGGACTAGTTGGGCAAACTCTTTGAAGAAGAATTCCGGAAGTTGCTGTCGACATCTAGATTTAATGGCAGTTTTCCCTTCATCGTCAGAAGGAAAGTCCTCCCCTTAAATTGCTCTTTCATCTTTGAGAAAATGTGAAGGTGCATGGTCAGGTGCAATGAGGCTAATTCAGCAACATCTCTATGTGGAACACCATATGGTTTCAACATATCAACGCCTCTTGGGAACTAAGGAAACAAGATAGATTTTAGATGTGATTTTTAGAAGGAAGTAGAAGAATGTAGATTTTAAACACAACAAGATTTTTGAAAATCTGGTTGACATTTTAAAAAGCTATAGCCATAGTGGCATTGCTCTCCGATCAAAATGCTTATCGGACTGACTTTTATCTGTTTTTGTTTCACTATCCAATTAAATAATATCAACTTGACATTTTTATTAATCAGTCATCAAATTGTACATTTTCACATTCATTTTCTTAAGTTTATTTATTATCAGCAAAAAAACAGAATTTAAATATCAGTTATTAATTGAAACTGTAGTAGCTTACGATTCTTGCACCCTAACCACCAAAACGCCCCCATAAGCAAACCAGTGAAGTATGAAAAATCAATTGCAAAGAAGTGACTTCCCCCTTCTACAACACGCATATAAAGAGTAGTTTCAGTGCCCACCCAAACATCTGCTTCTGACGCCGGTTACCCCTTCCTTCTGTTTGATGGTCAACATGTTAGCTGATATTTCGTTATTAACATAAAGCATTTTAACGTTATAATAAATTGTAATGGTTTCTTGACATGTCCAGTTGCTGATCTCTTTTCTTCTAATATATCTGGAGTTCGGTGACTACTAATTGGTCATCTCCTATAAAACAAACACACATTAAAATTAATTTTATGTATTATATGAGGGAATTAGAAGTTTGTTTGATTTTATCAAATTTCAATAATTCAATTTAATATAGAGTAGCTTCAAAATTTGAAATATATTAGGTCTTAGAAAATATTCCTTTAATTTTCTGGAGGCTCAGAATGAAATTAGGTAAGAATTAGAAATTATTTTAACATTACAAATAAGTAAATATTATAGATCATAATTTGAATATTATTTAGATAAATAATATTATTCCAAAAGTAGATATTATAAAAGGTTTATATTTATTGGTTTGTGACGTTCTTCCGCCATTATTTAATCCTTCCATCATCTATCACTTAATAATTACAAAACTGTTAATGTAGATACGTAAGAACAGAACAAAACACTTTATTAAATATACCACAGAATATATGTAAGAATGCTCTCTCTCTCTCTTGCATCCTTCTTAATTCGGTCAATTCTAGATAGGCTCTATCAATAAAATCTGAGCTTAATAAATCTCACGTCCCGATTCAAACAATTATTAATAATACCCGATCCTTATCTTAGTACTTTCACTAGGAGTCACTCCTATACAAAAGACTAATTATGATACTTCAAACGAATTTACAAATATCTATCAGCCAGCCATTATTCTTAGCCTAGCTTCTTTTTCCTTTCGATTCCACTTTACTTATATATCACAATCTCCAGTTCACTACCATTCTAATGTTCATCTTATTTGCTGGATCACATTTCATTCTGGTTGGGAAGAAATTTTTATTTTCTGTAAATTAAATTACCAAATTGTCCCCGAAGATGATGAAGATAAAATCGCGAATAGCCTACCACCACAAATTGTAATAAAGAATAATATGCATGTATTATTAATATGCAATATAATAGAAGCATTATTAAACATTTCAATGAAAACGAATTTGTGAAGATATATTTTGAGAAAAAAATTATGTTTCTGAGAATGTTTCACAATTTTAAAAAGAGAAATAATAATGGAAAAGTCTAGACTATTTTAAAGGTCATACACAGAAAATTAATTTAGTAAGCATTTTGTATCAGATTTTTATATTTTTAACAAAGCTTTCCATAAAAAAATAGTTTTAACTCTTTTAAACAAAATATTTTTTGAGCCATGAAACATTTTAAGATCAATAACGTTATTATCATGTTAATTGTTTTTAGAGTATTCATATCCTTTAAAATTGTATAAAGAATTTATTTTGAAGTTAAATTTTAGAAATTATTATAAAATTTGAAGAGTCTTAGAGGAAGAATTTCTGATAGTAAAAAATTCATAGTAGATTATTCAAATTCATTAAAGGTTCTAATATTAGAACAATTGAAACATTTTAGCGATGGAAGTAATTATCAAAGTGTAATTGGCTTAGTGTGACCTAAAGTAGTTACTATATTTAAAATTTTCAAGTCTAAGGACCAGTTTTTATATTGAATGTAAATTATAAGAGTTTAAGTCATGCACCATAACTTTCCGCTTTCGAATGACTTAACACATTTTCTTAAAAACTACATTTTTAAATAAGATATTAATTAATAAAATTTGAACATTTATATTCTATTTATTACTCTATAGATAGGAAATGCAATGCTGGCCATTTAAATAACAACACCACGAAGGAAAGCAAATGCAAAATAGATTTTTATTGTACGTAAACAATATGGCATAGAGACAAAATTATTAAATTTGCAAGCAGTTTTGGAGATTTAAAAGATGCGAAATTAGTAGAAACAGCTGCCACCCTTAGCAGTTAAAACGGCTCTTTCCCGGTTAGGCATGGAGTCGAATTGGGAATAGATGATAGAAACGGTCTTCTCATTCTATGCTGCTTCAAGTCTATGCTACACTTCATCAACCATATTAGCTGGAGAAAGGTAGAGGGCTAGTCTCTCAGCAACCCATGACCAGTTGTTTTCAATGGGTGACAGATCTGGAGACCATACAGACCAGGGCAACAATAGAATACTCTGTGTATCGAGGAAGGTCAGAACGCACGCGACGTGCAACATGTGGTCTTGCATTATCTTGTTTGAAGATGGAGTTTGGTAGGCACCGAAGATAGGGTATAACCACTGAAAGTAAGATGTCAGAAATGTGCCGATCCACAGAACCCAATGTGAGAATGTTGAGCCGCGACAGATTCAAAGTGCTTCAACCGAACTATATGATGGGTCTTAGTGACATCGGGACTGGAACCCTCAATTCCTGACTCTATTGGAATCAACACATTAAGCATTACGTTATCATTTGTGCACTTACATTTAAAACGTCATTGAATCTTTTTAAAACGCAGGTCTGTCGTAAAAGACAATAATCGTAAAAATTAAAGTAAGAAAAATGATTGTTCTACTTAATGCATTGAGAAAGAGAAGAAAAGATTTCGTCACCAAAGGATTCTTTTTTTTTTTTGTAACGAATTAAATAGAGTTTGTTTTAATTTAATTTATTGAAATACGAGATCTATTACAAAAATCACTTTGTTGGCTAATAATATCAAATTAGTATAAAAATAATTATTACCTCGAAATATTCTATGAAGGAAGCCAAATTAAGGCTACATTCGAAACCATGATTTCGGGGGGGAAAAAACCCTTATAAATGAAGAAATGCTTTTCAATTTCAGAGGCCCTTGTATTAGAATATACTTAAGAAATCGTATTAAAACTTTTATTACTATAAAATAAATAAAAATTGGCATGAAAAGAAGAAAAAATAGCATATCTTCAAAATGTTCCTTTTTTATGAATTTTCCTTCTATAACATTGTATGTAACTTTCTATGTGTATATATATCGGCATGACTACTGTACAAAGCCTGTACAACTATTTTTGAATAATTTGTAATATTTGCAAAGTTATTGTCGCAATAACGTAACAACACGTGTTTTTTTTTTTAAAAAAAAAATTAACCATTCTTTTGCATAAAATGTGAATAAATCCAATTATAAAATGTACATTGCAAAATTCCTTAATCCAGACTTTCAAGAACAGTATGAAAAATGTTTCTTACGAAATTCTATTAAATTGCATGAACATATCTTTAAATTATCATCTTTTAAAAATTGTAATTGCTCTAAGCATTCTATTCTTCAGAAAATGGATTTAAAGTTCAGACTTACATATATAGAAAACAAACACACATAGCAAAAATGGGGGGGTTGATTGTATGCGTAGCAAATACAATCAAAAGCCTCCATTTTTATAAGCTATAACTTCTATTCTCTAACTTTTATTAAATAGATTTTCTTGTAACTCTAATTTCTTTCTGGTCATTTTGCTCCAGGTAACGAATATTGTTTGGAGTCAACAACACGAATAACGTCGAAGTTCTTAAAGGCTTCAACTGTATGCTGCTCAGGAATCACATCTAATGCATGTAATATTTTTAGTACTCTTTTGTAATACTCATTAAAATGTGTGCTATATGTATATACTTCAGAACAAAAACTGCTACCGTTAAACATTTGAAAAGTGGTCAGCTACAACATTTTGGGATCAACAAAAACTAACTTTTTTGGTAGTTAAAAACTTTATAAACCCAATTTGGTTGAAGTATGTTCAACATTGAATATTATTGAATAATATTAGAAATTTATTAGGTGAAAAATAAATTGAAATACTGCATAGGTGCTTGTTAAGTTATTGTAAGTTACACTGCTGGTGATTAAAATTGCAACATCGTGAAGGAAAGCAAATACAAAAAAGATATTTATTGTACGCAAACAGTATGGCATGAAGACAATATGATTAGTTTTGCAAGCAGTTTGCTGTTTTGCAAGGGTGCGAAATCAGTAGAAAGAGCTGCCACCCCTGACAGCTAATACGGCTCTTTCCGGGTTAGGCATGGAGTCGAACTGGGCTTGGATGGCAGAAACGAGTAACTCATTCTATGCTAATTCAAGTCATTGCCTTACATCATCAAACGTATTAGCTGGAGAGGGGTGGAGGGCCAGTCTCTCAGCAACCCATGACCAGTTGTTTTCAATTGGGGACAGATCTAAAGACCGTGCAGGCCAGGGCAACAATAGAACACCCGGTATATCGAAAAAGGTCATAACGTGACGTGAAACATGTGATCTTACATTTTCTTGTCGGAAGATGGCGTTTAGCAGCCCTCAAAGATAAGGCACAACCATTGGACATAAGATGTCAGAAATGTGCCGATGTGCGTTCAAGTTACCATCAATCCGAGTTAGAGATATGCTTGTCATGTACTCAAAGGCTATCCAAATCATCATACCAGGTACAGGGCCCCTATACCGATATCGAATGTAAGCTGGCGATGAGTAGTCTACGCGGAGCCTCCTCACACCTATATATCCATCAGAATACTGCAGAACTGAGACTCGTCTGAAAACTCGACATTGTGCCACTACTGTATCTAGCTGTGTCGTTCGGCACCATTGAGTCGCCGACTCTTTCTATGCTGCATTGTCAAGGATAATGATCGCCGTACTGAACGTAAATGACAGTTTACGCTGCTGCAAACGTCGTCGCACGAGAGGATACTGGGCATGCAACAAACATGCTCATTTTCAAACTAATAATCCACAATGTGGTTGAACGATTTTGCAGCTTCGTCCTCGCAATGTGTTTGTCCTCCTCTTTCGTTGGTCATGGTAGGGCGTGGAGATCCTGCAAGCTGTTCAGTATGATCCTCAGTAACCTGTTACTTCCATATTCTCTGGACAGTGGTTGGATTTCGATCAGTGCAACATCTATGTTGGCAGTGGTTTAAATCACAAGCTTCGGGGCAATGTATGAGTTGAGTCATTGGTTCGAATCTCCATTCCATCACAAACTAGAGTCCGAGAGAAAAGCGCTATTTATTAAATGGGTTTCTGAGATACTATTTCAGATATTTTTCCATCATCTGGTCGGTGCTCTAAATTATAAACGCCGTAATTAACAACCACTTGTAGCAATTAGATGCTAATTCAAACCAAATGTCGAATTTTCAAAATTCTTTGCCATGTTGTATGATAAACTCGTTAACTTATTTAAAGTGTAGCAGCAGTTTTTACTCCACCTGATTCAATAGAGCAACAATCCTGCATCTAATTGGTTACCTGATATCACCTTTATCAATCAGGCCTTTAACGCATACCGTTAATGCAAAGAAATCTTATGTGTAAATTTTGATAAAATATAGCTCTATTGTGCACATAATTGGTTGGAACGTGCTATTATTTCTTATAACATTACATTTGTTAAAACTTGGCGCTGCTGAGCCGGAGTAGTTGTGACGTATTATTATTTCTTGGTCGTTCTACTTTCATTTCACTGTTCGCTTGTATGTTAAATGTAAAGATGTGAAACTATTTTCACTAAAATGTACAAAAGTTCATTATGGTAATTTAAAATTATATACATTATTTCGTCGCTGAAACAATATTTGTTTCCATCTTTGTTTCATTTACATTGAATCACAGAATCAGTATTCTAGAGGAGTCGTTATTATTCGGAAACGCTTGACATATTAAATATGTGACAAATTAAATAAAAATAATTAATTTTCAATCCTTTCATTTCTTTTTTATTATTATTTTATTCCTTTTTTAGACTAAGTTTCGATATTTATAAATTTTGCATTATCCCTCCATAAAAATGGTTTAGTTCGATATAAAAAAAAAGTATCAAGAATTTTAAAAAACTAATATAATCATAAGCAACCCATTGCTTTAATCAATCTTTAATTACATTAAATCAACACTCTCTTTTGGCTTAAATTTTCTAAAAATTAATCCCTCTTTTTTGTTTATAAAAACAAAATACATAACGTCTCGAAGAATTAAAATCAGCTTAGAAAAATCACAGTCTATTAATTACACGTTTACATGTGCCTAAGAAATATTGATCTGCGCGCCAAGAAATATCCAAAGATGTTTTTTCAAATCTAGCTAGTATTGAAAAAAAAAAAAAGAGGGAGCAATACGACATTATTTTTTCATTCATTTAAAAATATAAAACACTTCTTTCAAGTATTGCTCAATGTAATTTGATACTTATTTATTCAATGAATAAGCAACAAAATGTCTGGGTTGCTCTTCGTGGAATCAGGTAAATTTTAAATTTATTTGGGCATCTAGCTGTCTGGTCCATTGTTTCTCAATTTTTGTTTTATGTGTTGCAATGTGATTGATTGATTTTAAAGATTTTTTTTGTATGGATAAATTTTCGGATTCACAAAGAATAAAAAAATATGACTTTCTATAGGATCTTGACTGAATTTAGATAAGTTTTGATCTATAAATCTTGAAATAAAATGAAAATCAACGAATACTAGAACTGAAAATAAAAAAGGAATGATATTCCTTGATACCCAAATATTAGGGTTGAAGAAGTGTTTTTCTAAAATCATTTCTTAGTTTGTTCAAATATTTTTGTTATGAAAATGTAATGCAGAATTATTCGGTTCCGAAATAGTACCAGTCTTCAAAATTAATGAACATAACGTTGAAGAGAAACTCGATTTTACATTTAATTTTTAATCACATTTTAACTAATAATTTATTTTAAAGGTTTTTTTTTACCAAAGTACGATTTAGTTTGATAAAAAATTGTTGATGTAAATAGTAAAAATGCAAGTAGCTCTATTTTACATGTAAAAAAATACGTATTTTCTGTATTTTGAAAAACTTGATATGGAAACCTTAAAAAGGTGGGCTAAACTTCTCCATTCTCTTTAGAAATTTTGGTAAAATAGCATTACCCTTCTTCACAATAGCTTGTAAAGATCACTTTTACAGTAAATAAGATAACATTTAACGTTAAAAGTCCCTAAAAAGAGCGTCTAAAAGAACGTAAACGGATTGTAAAAGAATTTCGAATGATAAAAGTTTAGCACTGAAAAGAAGTTTATTTTTTACACACTCTTAAATATTTTTCATGCCTTTAGTCGAGTATCATTCTCGAGTTTTTCGAATTCGAAGAATTGCTATAGAAGAAGCTCAGAATTGAATTTTTCCTCGCTTTAGAATGAATTTTTCATTGTTATGAATTTCATATTTACGATTCTTTACCCCAACCTCCTAAGAGAATTGTTTTAAATTTTCCTAAACAATAAATTTTGTTTCAGTTTTTGAACAACTACAAAAAGGCTTTTTACTAAAACTAGGATTCTAATATTTGTTTTATTTTGACGATAAGAGTACATAACTGGACTATTATTGACAACTTTAAGCAATAAATAATTCAATTTCTAAAAAGTAAGAATAATTAACTTATGTATTATTTTCAAATCTTTAATTAATTAAAATTAACTATAATTTACAATAATAATACTCTGTAAATAACAAAATACAGCTTTCTTTGAAACTTTATTAACTTTCAATCAAAAAGTTTAGAAAAACGAGCTTTATATAAATTTGTGTTATAGAGTGTAGATAATTGCTAGAATATTACAGTACAGTAATCGAATGTTGTTACGATCTAAATTAAACTGTACCACAAAGTCTTAGTGTCGAAGTTTGAAGAATTATGAACCAATTTAAGTTTTCTCTTCGTTAAAATCACTACATTTCAAAACATCGAGATTTATTTTTGCGAGATTCATCCCTACTTTTGCGATTCTACAATTACTTGCTTAACATTTAGCTTCCTTTGAAACCTTTATGTATTCCTCGTACAATTTATCATGGCTGAATTCAAAAATAAAAGAAACCTTGAGAATCATTTTAAATTAATATAAAAGCAACTTAGAGATTTTTTTCTGTGTGTTGCGACTTTTTTCACTTGGCCAATTGAAAGACTAGACTAGGTCCATTAGACCAAAATCATAAGCGGCGAAACAACATCATTATCTTCAATATGAAGTTGTTTCTTCGTCGATTATGATCTTCAACAAATCATAAGCGACGAAAGATATTTTTAAATACGAGAACAACAATAAATATTAAAAGAAGAAGACAAATTTATGATAAAAATCAGTTTGCCTTATCTTTAAGTTAAAAAATTTGAAGCTTTAAATATTAAGTAATAGGTTTCTTAATAAAAGAAACTGACCAAATTACTACGTCGAAATGAAAGATATTGAATGCACATTCAAATACAATCAACGTTTGTTCACGATTTTAAATAGCATTATCCCATCGCCGACAACCGTTTATGTAACTGTAGTGCAGAAATTCTTAACCAGGGCTTATAGAGCCCTAAAGATGGATTTCAAATGTCCATATATTTGAATTTTAAAAAGAAGTCAATTCATAATCCTTATTTTCAATCTCGATTAGTTATACCTCGTATTTCATTTCAAGTAAAAATCTCTGACCTGACCACACGCATAACTGATAAGGTATCTGAGACGTCTTCGACAAGAATAATATGAAATCATCTTATGCCAAGTTAGAAATTATATTTTGACATATTTAAAAACTATTATTTAAGTATCTTCCTATGTAAAAAATATCATATGTGGGGGGTGGGGGAGTGATATTTTTATTGATATAACAAAAAAAAAGACACACCAAGAAGAAGTTGTCCGATTGTAATGAAATTTCTTTGCAGAGACATTTGGACCAGACATGCAAATGATTAAAATTTGGTGTCCAATGAATGAATAGCGGGAGCTACAGCGCATCGTAACTGCGAATTCAGAAGAGTATATAAAAAGTGATTCTCAATCTGTTGGTCAAAGTTTCTGTTGCATTGCGATTTAGGATACCTTTCAACGACTGAAAAAGTGCCTTGTCGCAGAATTCGAGCTCATTATGAGCAACTATCAGAGTTTGAAATAGGTCGTATCATTGGATTGAAAGAGGCAGGTTAGGCAAATCGTAGAATTGCTCGTCATATGGGTAGAAGCGAAGAGGCGATTAGAAGATGCTGGAAAGAATGGGTGGACAATGGCAGATTTCAGCGTCATGATGGTAGCGGTCGATCTAGACCACAGCAGATCGGGATGACAGAGTGATTGTCCGATCAGCTGTCACAGCACTGGTACATCGTTATCAATCATCAGACTTGAGACCCGCACACAAGTATCCATTCACAAACGGCTAATAGAGCAAAATCTACCCTCGTACCCCCCGCTACCCCCCCCCCTACCACTCATGCCTGCAGACTGTCGAGCCAGATTACAGTTGTGTTTGGATCGATCAGATTGAAATGACGCTGAATGGGAACGTTTAGTGTTTAGAGACGAATCCCGCTTCCGTGTCCTGACGATCATCGAAGACGTGTCTGGAGAAGCCCTGGGCAGCGTGCCGATCCTGCTTTCACTATTGCACGCCACACAGGCCCTCAACCAGGAGTTAAAGTCTGAGGTGCCATTTCTCTTGATAGCCGTCGAGGGCATTCTGAGACCTGTTTTGCTACGGTTCCTTTTTTCTGGCATTATTTTTCAGCAAGATAATGCTAGATCACATACGGCACGTGTTGCTACGAATTGTCTTACAGCTTGTCAAACATTTCTTTGGCCAGCTAGATCTCTTTCCAATCGAGCATGTCTAGGATATGATGGGAAGGCCACTAAATCTATCAGGGAATGTTGATGACCTTGCCCGACAATTGGAGCTAATTTAGCAAGAAATACCTCATGAGACCATCGGGGAGCTTTATCACTCTATGCCACGTCGTGTATCCAAGCTATAGGTAGGTCAACACCTTATTGAGCACGTTACTTTGTAAGTCTGGAATAAATCATTCAATTTTTCTGAAATTTTAATCACTTTCTATTCTATACATAATTTTCCTATCCTCCACTTTTTGTCTCCATCGGACAACTCCTTCTTGGGTTTTTTTTGTTATAGAGTATATATATATATATATATATATATATATATATGAACATCTACTAACCAAAAGCAGTATTTTTTGCACAAGTTACTTTACAGTTTAAATTTTGCAGAATGAACTTAATTATGATTCAAAAATTAAATTTAATAAAATTTCAAAAATTTTAATTTTATTATTCAAATTTCCTTAATTTATAGACAAATATTGCGCAATATTCAAAATTGTTATGTATTTAATCGGAAAAAAGTATCTCACTGTATGTATCCAGAAATAACCTTGTTTCTTAAATATATAAATTATTTGTAATATGATCAAAGTAAATGCTTTGGAAAGAGTTACAGAATCGTAAAAAATCCCATTCTGAAAAAAATGCATACTCGTATATTTTCTCAATGATATGGTATGTGCTTTTTACAATTTAAAATCAATTTTCGAAGTTCCATTCATGAAATTCTGTTAAAAATACTTCTATGAAATCCGCGATGTGCCCTACATTATTTAACAGCAAAATCAAAAACTGCAACATTTGAAGCATTTTAGTGCCTCAATTACCTTAAATTTTCCGGATTTTGACTTCTTAGAGCCATAAAATGAAGTAATAATTATAACAGTGTTTCTTTATTATTATTATTTATTTATCTAAGAGATTTCACTGACTCAATCTGAGAATTAAAGGGAATATAAACTTTTATTTGAGTTAAAAAAAAATTATTTAGCAATCAAATATAAAATATGTAATTTTCAACTGATCTTAACTATTATTATTAATACTGAATAAAAAGTTAGATACTATACTTAGTATGAGTCATTGTACTCCAAGTTAAATACATGTACAGCAACATGGAGATTGGTGATCGATTCTCTTCAGAAATTAATGCAATTCACTCCTCTTGATAAACTCCATTCTGTATTAAACTATAAAGTATAGTTCCCTTCTTTCATTTGTTTATTTTCATAAACTATTTCTAGAAATTAAAATAAACTCATCAGTTAAAGAATAGCCTACAGAATAGAATAAAATCATTTATAAAATGTAAAACCATAAATAAAAGGATACCTCATAATTGTATGAATTTAACTATAGTAGTGTCAAGAATATTAAACAGAATTCAACGATTATTTTTCAAGATAAATGGTTCAAGAAACTTCGTACAGGTACACTTTTAAAGATTAAAATTTTATTTGAAATTTTTAATGCATTTCTGCAGCACCATTAACTATGATATTAAATGCTACTTATGTGCTATCATATGTTTAATGTATAAAAAGAAGCTACATTTTCATAATTTGAATCCTCTTATTATAACAGGTTCTTCGTTATTTAATATTAAGCTAAGGGGTCTTCATGAGGAAGTATTTGTCTAAGAAGGGTACAGAACCTTTTATGACAAAATGGTCCTTGAAACCCTAAAAATCAAAAGTTTGGGTTATAATGCGACATATTTTTTTAAAAGATTAACTAGATACATCTCGCAATGAAACTTTTATTATATTAAATAATTTTTGTTCCATTTGCAGAGTACATTCATATAAATTATTCCTTATTTGTCTCTATTCTGAGTGTTTCTTTCTCACTCTCCAAGAATAAAGGAAGAGCAAAAATTATCTCTTAAAGCCTGAGAAAGTAAGTGTAAAGAGAGCTTCGGTTACGATTGTTTCAGTTTCAACGCTAAATCTTCTAACGTGATTGAAATCCCGAAGGAGGTGTCAATCGAAAAAGAAGATCTGATCTTTGAAAAGAAATGCCTTACAAAGAAACCGAGGAAAGACTTCTCATTCGAGAACTGCTTTGCTTGCATTTGCCGGAGACTTTCTCTGAATAAATGAGATAAGCCTTCTTTCCTTCCATATTGAAGCTGAGATCTGGTGATGGTCATTCATTCAGTGGGGTCGCTATAACAGGAGTAAAGTAAGCTATTGAAGTTTCTACGAGTTACAAATGTGAACATCGAAATAGTGGGTTTCAAAATCTGCATTTCAAGGACGATAGATTATTTCCAATAATGTATATGAGTATTGAAAACACCAAACTAATGTATCGTTGTAAATTCTGAGAAATAAATAAAATATTTTTTTCATTCATATCTTTGTCGTTGGATGAAGATTATTTTTATTAGTAAGACTTTTTTAAAGTTCACGGACAATTCATGCTAGGATAACTCAGTGCAGAATTAACAATACAAGTCCTATATAATTCAAGGTACGACAGCACATCGCAATGTGAATACGCGATGTACAAATGTGAGAAATGTAGCTTTTTTTTTCTGTTAAAATATATAGATAATAGTAAGAATAATAAGTATAAAAACATTTAATTTGCACCAAAATATTTTAAAATTTTCAATTTGTTTTAACACTGAACAATATTTAATTAAGTATAAATCGTTGAAGAAATATAACTTGTCATATTTGGAGTTGAACATTGTGATCGGTTCAACAATTATATACCTCTAGTGAGAGATTTTCGTAATCTTTAAGATACATTTAAACTTATTTTCCATCGCAGTGTTCTTTTTTGTTGTTGTTGTTGTTATGACTGACTAAAGAATTTTTGTTCTACTTTTGTTTATGTTAATATGTATCTTTCTGCCTCCAAACTTGTACATGCTTACAAATATGTAAATAATCAGTTTCAGCATGAATGTTACATTTCTCCAATTTTATATTTAA
>BMAW01029256.1:33158-48754 GCA_019974015.1 Nephila pilipes | reverse complement strand
GTTCTGAGATATTATTTAAGAAAATTAAAATAATTTCTGCGAAATATTCTTTATTATACAAAAAAATTATTCCGAAAAAAGATTTTTGTAGGAAATTATTATTCACTTATCAAAAATATACATTTATTAATACCTAGTTGAATCAGGTCAAAAATACATCCTAGGTTTTATTTTCTTAAATTCAACTTCCAAATATAGTAAGAATTATTGTGTATTTAAATATTTTTTGTATATGAAAATTAGATAAAAGATAAGATTAAAGAGCATTACTTCAGTATGAAATATTTTTAAATATAAATATGTGTTCATTTAATGACATGATAGTGAGAATTGAAATTTGTCCTTTATCAAAAGCTAATGTAAAGTATGTACAAGCTATCACAAAAGAACTTTTAGAAAACAAATTATGACTGAAAATTGTTCTATTATATTCCTATAGATGAATAATCTTTAAAGGATGAATATCTGTGAAAATTATTTTAGCTTGTTGTAAGAAGGAAAAATTTATCTGAAAAAGTATTTGTGTTGATTAAATAACTAAAATATTTAATACAAAAATAAATACATATTTGTCAAAATGATATTAATAAACATAACTTCTTGAAATATTATTAAAATAACTGAAACAATCAATATTAATTGCGGTTTTTAATTGAAACAATTTTTAATAGATTGAACTAATCAAACTGTTTGTAGTGTAATTACATATTTATCAAAAACGTTTTAAATATTTTTGAAAATTATTTTTAGAAAACAATGGATGTTTACTAAAGATAATTTTCAGTTTAATTCTGAGATATTAAACATTAATAATAATTGTTGAAATCTGAATATTCTAAATATATTAAAGAAATTTATGAGATTTAGCGTAGAGTGAAAAACCATTTTAATAATTTAGAATTTTCAGTTCTACTGAAGAATAAAATGCACGTTCAAAACTGATATACTATAAGCAGAATGCAAAAACATTTTAAGTAATATTTTTAACTATCATTAATATCAATTATATCAATTAAGAGTAAAAATATTGCAAAACGTAGATGGGGGGGGAATAATCAGCATAAAAGATTTGTCAAATGAAAAATAAAAAGTTTTGGAACAATGAACAAAGAAATAAGATGTAAATATTTCTTTCCATTAACGAAAGTATCCTGAAATAAAATAAAAAATAACTGTCACAAATATAGGAAATTAATAATAAAACATGCATTTGAGAACTCGAACTAAGAAACTAGAAACAAAAAATTGATCGATAAAAATAAAAAGGAAAATTTTTGAAAGACGGAGAAAAAACATATATAATTTCTTCTCATTACCGAGTACATTTCAACAAAAAATATTGTTGCAACACATCGGGTTTTTTAATTCAGTAAGTATTTATTTGTGTAAGAAATCAAATTATATGCTTAAACACAGATGATATATAATATAAATTAGAAAAATTATATTTTAAAATATAATAAGAATGTTATGCTGCATTAAAAATACTTAAATAATGTACAACAATAAATTATTGACATATTTTGAAAACTTGTTTATTGTCTAGTTAAAAAATCTAAACATTTTTAATTTTTGATGTTTATTGGTTTATTTGCATAAAATTAAGGAGAAAATATAATTAAAAGTTAAATGATTATCATTAATATTCTTCCTATATTTTTCCATAAAAGTAAAAAAAAATTCCGAAAAGGAGAAGAGTATATTAATTGAATTGACTCAAAAATGGAAAATCTGAAGATAGTACAATTTTTAAAAAAGATATTTTTATGGGTTTGCTCTTTTTTGTAGTTAAAGTTTTATTACACTTATATGTTAATTTATTTTATAAAAGAGCTATTTTCAAAATTTAATTTTTAAATATGTGATTTGAAATTGTAATATTATAAACAACTATTAAATTTCAAACTTTTCAGAATTCCTTTTTCCATTATATCTCATATTTATTTCTTTATTTTGAAATGAGCTAAATTCGGTATTTCTTTAAAAATTACAATTTCGAAAAAAAATAAAGCACCTGAATTAATGCGTAAAACTTTTCACTCAAAGAAAAAGGGAGTTAACTGATATAAAATTTGTATTCAATTGTATAAATTAAATAAAACATGATTGAAAATAGCGCAATTTTTTTTTTTTATGAAATGTGATTCTGATTACTTGATATTAAATTTCTAAGCATGTTATTAATTGTTTTAATCTTGATATTTTTCCATCTATAGTACTCCAATTACGAAGTACCAACTTGGTAATATATTATTATAAAAATTTTCAATGTATGCGAGTGAATCAGTCCTACTAGGAGGATATCAGCAAATAACACTTTATTCGCAAATGCTCAGAATGACACTCAGATAGTAGAGCTTGGAATTTAACAGTATAAATAGAAACACGGCATTTGTACATTATAGCTACACAGATACAGGAACAAAAACAGCAATCGCAATGACACGGTTTATCTGCAACGTAAGCTCACCAAGTTACTAGTACACGCAACTGACTAATCTCTGCCATAATACTCTCCGCTTCCAAGGCAGGCTCCTACAGTTTCCAGCAGATTCAAGCTACTCAGCATATTCACTTCCAAATATCAACAGCTTCAATCGATTTCCCGATCAATCGCCAAAAACGGACTCCAAAGACAGACTACACTCTTAGGGTCTTGGAGTATTTATACCGATACGGCCAGATATGACATCCCATGAGAAATTCAGGAAAAGTCCGTAACTTTCTTCCCAGTCGATATTTCGTATACGTTCCAGTATATGAAATTTCAATTCGACACCAAAGTAGCCAAGTCGCCAAAATGGCCACCAAATACATCGCCAAGGTTAAAGGGTCATTGTTTAAGCTTTCCTAGGCTGACAGTGACATCTCTGTAAATGTCGCTTTTCCTTCGTAAGAGAGCCATTGCAAAGTAGCGTCATCTGATTGTTCGTAGTAACAATATGTAACATAGAATGACATTTATATAAAAAATTGTTTGCCTCTAATTTTTATATCTGTGAAATATTACCAATTTGTTGTGAAATTTGTAGATTTTCGCTACTTTCGATCTATTTATAAACTTTGTAGTGTGTGTACTCAGCATAAACAACAAAAATATATGTAAATCAAAACTTTCTTAGGTTCTGGCTATAGTTAAGAACATGGTAGATGTGCCTATGGGTGAGAATACCTTCTATTTATCATCTTCATGCTTACAATAAATTTTGACTCCGCCTTACTGGCTACAAAAGTAATATTTAAAGTAATATGGTAAAAAAAAAATTATATCACCAAATTTACGATATTTCGGTACATATGTGTTCTTAGGTTTAACCAATACATAAAAGAATAGTATAGCATAAATTTATTTAGAGGGAAAAGATATCATTTGGGAAAATATTTCAATAATTTGTTTTAAATGTATTTATTCTAAGAAAAAACACTTTTTACGATATTAATTACATCAATTACTATTTAAGAATTACCTATCATAATAATTAATACTTTTTTTTTTCAAAAAGGTTTGATTGTTTCAGAGAGCGTTTCATTTTTTCTTTTTACAACAATTAATGATAACAAAATTTAATGTGGTTGTTATTAATTTTATGCAGATTCTTAACACTCGTTGGGGTACTACTGTGACGTTGGGCTGTTTGCAGTTTTCTCTTCACAAACCTTGGGGACTTTTAATTAATATTGATTGCTTTTGCTAAACAACATTTACCCAACCAAAAATGAAACGTGAATATTCAAATTACAAACAGGCAGAAATAAAGTGAAACGAGGGAGATATGAATTATATAAATTAAACTTGAGACTCAGGAAAGAGGTCGAGTAGTTCTAGCGTTTAACAATTGTTCCAGAGTCAAAGACGGGGTCGAGAATTGTTGCAAGTTATCAGTAGCCTAGTGAAAGTAAGAAGTCAAGATAGCTTCAATTTTAAACTAGTGGTAAGACTCTGTTAGTTTGTTATTGGGAGATCAAATTAATATATTTAGGGCTCTAATTGGGGAAATCCGTTTATATTTATCGTTATACTAATAATTTGCTAATAAACATATCGTTGAAACGTGTATAACGTCTTCTTGAAAGTTTTATTGACTTTTAGTGTTAGTACTTTGTGTTTACCTATGGCACAAGAGGAGAATAGGAATAGTTCGCCGTCACACTACAGCAAAGAAGTTTGCTCTGCTAGAAACCATTTTATACGGAATGTTTTTTTTTTAACTTTATCGTTGTTTTTGTTTTGTTTTTCATTCATAAGGGCACGTGAGTTATCATTCACCAGTAAAAAATAGCACGTGTTTCTGTGCCCCATATGTTAGTGATATTCCATATATGGATTTAAGAGATTACCATCTATCAGACATTTTGAATTCGTGAACCTAATGTTAGTCTTATGGAATTCTTATTTTCCTCCTCAAATCTAAATTCTGTTTTTATTTGGTTACAATAAAGTGCATTCAGAAGAGTGAGAGAAAAAGTGATGAATGTTTCTGAGGAATAATATTTCTCCTTCGAATTTTCGAAAAAGTATTTTTATGTTTTTTTTATGATTCATTTGTAAGTTTTCAGAGAAAATATTTTCAAAAAAAAAAAGAAAAGAAAAATATAGCTCTATAAAAACTTCTATTTATTCAAAGTACTCTTTCATGTACACTTTATAGCATTCAAATAAATACAATAGTCTAGATTCGAAAATACAGTAGAAACTTCAATGTTTATGAATTCAGAATGGTTGGTGGGTGAAAGCTTTGAAAGATGTTTCCAAAACTACTTTAAAAAATTCATTTTCGTATTAAGCATTACACTCAATCATATACAAGGAAGAAATATCAATAAATCAGAATATTTTCCTTAAATTTGAAATTGCTTAATAAAAAAGATGCTCTTTTTTCAATTTGATTAATATGCTTAGAAAACTAGTTTTAAATCAAGAAAAATATCACTAACATAAATAAGAAGTTCCATAGAATATTTTCTAACGTACAAATAGGATATCTTTAATTCAAGTAATGATTTTAAAATAATTTGTAACTCATAATTGTTTGGACTTAATTCAAAATACGTTTAATCACGGGTTTGAATCTGTGAAGTCATAGCGGGCATCAATCTCTAATTTGTTGTTGTACTTCTGAATCTCATATACAACTTCAAAATTAATACATAAAAATTATGTAGAAATGTGGTATGCAATGTTTTGTGCAAAACAGATTTTGCCACCAAAGGAGCAAATTTTTTTCAATACATATTATGTTATTCTATTAAATATCAGAATTAAGAAAATAAAGATAAAATATTGCCGCAATGCTATTGGAGCAAACGATAAAATATGGCCATGTAGATATTGAAGTAGGTTGAATTGAACACGTAATATATATTCAAATAACGTAATTTATTTAAAACTGAGAATTGCTACACTTGGCTGAGAACTTCCCTAGACCAAGAATGCATGCCTTTATATATCACAATGGAATATTCTAGAACATTGCTCTGGAAATGTAAAGAATGTTCTGGAAGAAATAATAACGAAAGACAGACAAAAATGTCATAACTTTCGACACTGCCGTTACCAGATTTTGAACACGGTAATTCTCAATCTGCAGCGTTATACCTCGGCGTCCTTAGTGCTTGTGAACTCCGTGACAATATTGAAGAGAGCAATAATATTTTTTTCAGATATTAAAACTGAAGCAAACGATAAATTATTAATTGAATACATTTTATGTCGAATATAAAATATATGAGAAAGAAATTCTTAAGTGTTCCATGCAAAATTTTAGATCTAGTCGCCACAGTTGCTAACTTTTTTTAATAACTATTACAATGCTGAATAAGTTATAAGATTAGAGAAAGTGATAAAAAAAGTTATTCTATTTTAAATACAGTTAAAATTAATGATAAAACAGTTATTCCATTTTATTCGAAATGACTCCTGTAATTTCAAAATTCTATATTTTCAAAAATAAACTACAAAGAATGATAATTAATACATGAATACAAAGGAAAATTGCGGAAGTTTTATTTTTTGAATAATAGATGAGCTTCGTGTGTTTTTCGTACAACTCTTTCATGAAAGCTGTTTTGGAAGCATTCATAGAGCTACCTCGAAGTTGGATTGGTCGCAGTGAACCATATGACATGATGTTGCAGGGATGGCTTACTGTGTCACCTGATATGGTCGTGCCATGCGATTTCTTCCCTTTGAAAAAATATTGTATGCGTCATGTATGTATAAAAAAGTGTATGCGTCATCATTACCTACAAATTTATTTGAATTTAAACAATGGGTTTCAGTTGTTGTACATTCAATTGTCATTGACTCTTTAGAACATAATTTGCAGGAATTTATAGAATTGACCTTATTCGTGTAAATAAAGAAAGTTATATCGAACACTTATAAAAAACAGTTCTACATTTTCCCTTTGCATTCATGCATTACCTAACATTCTGGGTTGTTTATTTACGAATATATGGAATTCTGAAATTGGTTGAGTCATTATGAATAAATTTGTACATTACTTAAACCAATAGCCCCTTTGGCGACTAATAATTAGGAAGTTTTATGGTAACATTAAGGTTCTCCGAAAATGTTTTCAAAAAAAATTGTTTCTAATTTTTTTTGTTTACATGTAATGTAGATACTTTTAAGCCAGTTATACTTTTAGTTATTTTTTGTTAGTGTATTACTATTATTTACAAAAACGTACATTTTAAAAAGAAAAGTCTGGCAATAATAGTGCATCTTTCTCACAGTACTATTTTAATAGAAAGATAGACTATGTCTGATATAAGTAAATTTTTTCAATTATATTTGCATCTCCTTATTCCAGGCTGATAAAAAAAATTGAAAAATATTCACAGCAAATAAGGAGTGTTCCTTATAAGCTTCTCTTTTTGTCTCACAGCATCGATCGCGAAAATCATGTGAGATCTTATTTTGAGTTCAGTTAACAAGCATCCTTCTATCCAATTAAACAGAATTCCATCAGAGAGCATTTCACGAAATGGTCTGTGATTCTTTCTCATTGTATTTTTTAAACAAGACGATTTTATTGCAGTGTGATTTTAAAGTGAATTCTGGAAAAGTACAGGAAAAAATTCCTCTTTCGAAGTAATCTAGCCTTCTAAAAAACTTGTCCTTTTTTTTTACTTGACTTTTGTACAATGAGAGATATTTCATCATTTGTTGTGTTCCGATTACATTCAAACTTTAATTTCTTTTCTCGAGAAGGTACCAATCAAATCAAAAACTCTGGGAGTAACTCTGAACGGAAGATCAGAGCTTAAAACTGAAAAATAATTTTTCTGAGTCGAATTCTTAAAGTAAACTGTTTCCCTCTGTGTCGTTCAAATATATAAATATTAAACATACCTTTTACACTAATTTTAAAGCATTAATACTAACACAAATTAAATTTTATTTGATCTATTTTATGAATATTCAGCTAACACGTAGTTAAGTTAAACTAAAAAATAATTAGCCGATAGTTATAGCTAATAGCAAATAACTATTAACATATAGCTTATAGGAAATTCTTTTTAACTACTATCAATCTTTTTGTCCTTTTAACCAAACAAAATGTTAAAAAGATAAAAAAAAAAATAAGAAATTAGAAATAAAGTTCATATAAAGATTTACACTACGTATTTTTTGGTTGAGCATAAGAATATTTCATCCTGATGGACTTTTATTTTTATTACATTTAATAGAATATCGTATTAATGAACGTTTTTAATTGGATATTTACAACTTAACGTAGTTAATTATCTAGAATTCGTTAGTCACAATCTTCAAAGAGTTTATCTTTTAATGCTTAAATCAACCTTACAACAACCCGGGTTTTTTTTAAGAAAATAAGATTCTTTTCAGAAAAACTATTTTTTAAAACGCTAAGTAGGACTACATAATTTTACAATTACCTAAAGACGAAGATGCAAGCATGCAATTTTTCCAAAAAGTATAGAATTCTTCATAAAGTAGGACGCTGTTTAAATATTGATCAGATGAAATTATGCCCAAGTGCTTCATCACTAAGATGGCTGTGCATTCTACATCCTGCCGAGAAAAGTAGGAATACGGACACAACCCTAGTTCGATGGATCACGCATCCCTTTTCTCACTGCTTTACGATTTATATACCTGTGTTGTCAAGAGTTGACTTCGGTTGAATTTTATGAACTTCACTTACAAATACACTGGTGTTCCAAATTAAGAGAATTTTCTGATTTGGTGAATTTTCTGTAGAACTACTGAACAGATTCTAATGAAACTCGGTTTATATAATACAATACAAAAGGGTTGATATAATACAAAAAATAGCCATTCTACAGTTATAATACACACTCATGATTATGCGTAATACTCACCGGAGTCGCAAGGTCCGAAACAGCAGTTGCAGAATAGAACAAAAAAATGTGTTAATAGGGTTAGTCCCCTCTTACAGATATATAGGCCTCGCACTGCGATTTTATGATGGAAATAAGGGAGTTTATGAATTCCTGTGGCAATTGGTCTCCTTCGTTCAGCAACACTATTTTCAGGTCTTGTATGGTTCTCGGAGGAGGTTGTGAATTGCAATTGCCTTCCCTAAGGCGTCTCAGGCATGCTCTATAGTATTGTGGTCTGGAGATCTGACTGGCCAATCCATTCGGCAAATATCCTCTCTTTTCAGAAATTTTTCGACTAGCTGAGCTCTATGCGGACTCGCGTTGTCATCCATTAAAAGGAAATCAGGTCAAACTATACCCCTGAAAAGGATAGCATAGGGCTCCAAGACCTCATCCTTATACCTTTCAGTAGTCACAGTGCCTCTTTCAATGGAGGTCTGTGTTTCTATCCAACATGATGCCTGCTTAGATCATCGAGCCTCCGCTGCCTTAATGGTCGATTTCTCGGACATTGAAGAGCAAGCAGATGGTCCATGGTTCTCTCCTTATGAAATTAGGGCGAGAGTCACTGGTTAGGCTGAACCGGGACTCATCAGTGAAGAGAACGCTCGCCCATTGATCTATGTTCCAATCGCTATGATATCTGCGCAATTTTAAGCGGACTCTCCTGTTCGCAGAACTGAGAAGGTCGCAAACAACAGGTCGTCTTGCAAACAGCCCTCTCTCATCCAATCTTCTGGAAACAGTCACCCTTGAAACTCGGGTTATTATGGCTGCATACAACTCATGAAAAATCTGAGAAGCTGTAGCATCCCTGTTACGCCTCGCTGTAATGGATAAATGGTGATCTTCCCTGGCCGTCGTGGCTCTTTGGCGACCTTGCCCAGGCTTTTTCTCGTCGGTTCCGGTATCCTGAAACTGTTTCCATAGGTTTGACACGACGCTGGGCGTTAAATCAAGTTCTTTACAAATCTGGATTTTAGATTAACCTGCTTCTAGCCGATCCATAATTCGCTACCTCATTCCATCATCTAACGTTAATAGTTAATCAATTTTACTGTTTGAATTTTAATTTAAGAGATTGCGGCAAAAAATTTGGATTTTTCCACGAGCGCTTATAAATCCTGTTTTTCGACTAGTACCGCCCCCACACACGTATACACTAGCGTATTCGGCATACAAGATTTGCATCTTTGTTTTGATGCAGTATTTTTACATTTCGTTCAAATCTTTTCATGAAATTTGACAAAATATATAAATTCTCATAATTTTGAACACCAGTGTACATCACAATGCGACTTCGACTGGAACAATTATATTCAGAAAGTTAAGGCAAAAACAAAAAATCGGAGGAACTTATAGAGTTGTTGAAATAGACGAAAGTCTTTTTACCCTAGAAAAAAATGTCTTGCGCCTACTTCCCTCTTAGTGAGTTTTCGGCGAGTTACGTCGTGCAACTTAAGAATGTTTTCTTGTTTCCCAAATCGAACAACAACCACTTTAATGGCTGCGATAGATAAACATATAAACTGATGGTAGTACCGCATCTTCTGACTGTGTAAAGGATACAAAACTAGAGTAATGAAAAATTCTGGATTTGAACATTTACTGTCAATCACTCGTATAATTTCGTAGGCACAAAAACTGGATGCAACATCCAAATAATATAGTGGATATGGAGCTTCTGCGTAATGGCGTAATAAACGTCAGGGTGGAATAGCAAGAAACCATTTAGTCTTATTTTATTGAACTTATGAAGCGACGTTTGCGTGATAAGACAAATTAATTTTCAGCAATTGTAAATGAAATTTACAATTTCATGCCTGCTGTGTTAATAGATCTTTTTTTATTTCTTTATTATTTTACATACGTTTCAATTTATGGTAAAATCATATTGGGGGGGGGGGGGATGCTTGGGGGGATTTCTGGAATTGTGCTAAAATATTTATATATTTAAGCTAAATGTAGTTAAAATTGAAGCAAAATATAAAAAAAAAAATTTAAGTGATCTGGTACGCCAAAAGTAATCCACATAAATCAATTGTCCCTTGGGTGGTTAAAAAAATGACTGCCTCAAAGCTGTCTTAAAATTCTGGAAATTGTTATTTATTTTCAGTCACATCTTGATTTCAGTTTACATATGATTTAAGGTAATACATAAATCGATAAGAAAATAAAATATTTAACTTTTATGTTTGTTTCACTTCAATCCAATAATTAAAATCGGAGGAAATTTATTACGACATATTTTGGAAAATTGAGTTCATTACTGGTGAAGTCTGGTATCAGACATATATTACATATATTTTATTTCCATCTAATAAAAAAATCAGGAAAAATTTATTATGACGTATTTTTGAAAATTAAGTTCGTTACTGGTGAAAGCAAGCAGACATCAAAAATATAAGCAAAAACAAGATATATTTTTGAAAAGTGGTCAGGTGCGACATTTTTGGGTTAACTAAAACAACAGCCTCTTAGGCGGCTAATAAAAAAAATATGATAATGATAATAGTAATTTCACAACATACATTCAAAACTTAAGAAAATTAAGAAAAGAGCCTTCAGAGTTCTCGAAACAGCTCCGCAATATCAAATCTCCCTAAAAATAGTGAATCAGAGGGATTTAAGAATACAACCTACCCAAACAGCAAAGAAAGCTAGATTTAATCCTATTACTAGACCTATCATATTTCAGATGAAAAATAGTTTTGCCTCACTTTCCAATGATGATCCAAACGCCGCTGAGAAAGATATCCCACTCCTTCGAAAATGAAACCAAATATGCTTAAAGTATAATGCAAACTACAACCTGACTATCCAGGAGATACAACAAAATCATCCAAACTTCAGCTAAACTAGCAGGATTTTTTTTAAAATCCAGCCAGAATCTGACGACGAACACCGAAATTTTAGAGCCTTTCTTAAAACTAATCAAGGAGAATATTACATCATACGCCGTCTAGTTCTCACTCGATTAAAGCGGTAATTACAGGACTTCCATTATTCACCGACATCAACGATATCTCCGAGGAAAAATCCAGAAGCTATCTGGAGGAAAAGATCACACAACTAACCCAACGACGGAGTAAAAGACCTCTTCCGATGTTTTTAGCCGAAATCAAAAAGTCATAAGATGCACCAGGTATTTTCCAGATAAACAGTCTTTTTTGTAAGTAAATTGTCTTAGATTCGTTTAAACGCAGATTTGGGGCTGTACAATGTTTTAATTGTAAACTTTTCTATCACTCGTTGGTAAATTGTACCTTAAGAAAAAGATGTCTCAAATGTAGGAAGCCCATTGCACTCAAGATTGAGAAAACAAAAATAAGATCGAAAACCCAGTCTGTATTAATTGAATAGATGCACATATCGGCTCCTGGCAAGGCTGTCAACAATTCCATAAGTCAAAGCCGAAAAAGGGAGAAATCCCCATAGAACTCTAAAGTCATACAGAAATGTTTCACACTACCATTTCTGAACATATATCACCAGAAGACCTCAACTGATGGAACTATGGAACAGGAGATCAAAATGAGACAGAAACACACTTTCTAAGTCCAAAAAACTCCAACACTCCCAAAATAATCAATCTAAAAATAAACTTTTTAGAGCAATCAAAGAACCCCGAACTCTCTTTAACCTTTTCCCAAATTTGTTATAAATGACTTTTAAAATCCAACAAACCGACGACACTTTTGAAAAGCTGAACAAATTCCATCAATGAGCATTTATTAAACTTTTTGGATTCATACTGCTAAAATCCATAATGTTCTCCTTTTTTTCATTTTAAACCCTCTTAAAACACCCATCTCTACATAAAATAAAACTGTTTTAGCAAAAAAAAATTTAAAAACTCACAATAGTTGGATCCACCAATAGAAACAGATCTCAGACACTCCCTCTTACCCCTCCAAGGCATGCAAGCTAACTAGGACACTTTAAAATTCAAACTGTCTGAGAGAAACTTCTCTACAACTTTTCTTAAAAATCATATTCTTATTAATTTTAAGTGCAACGCATCTTTGAATTTTTAATTTTCTTGTTCTATTTTTTATGATGGGCAAGGTATAGGCCGAAGTCAAGCACGAAAATGTCTTTTTACTAGATACGAAGATTAAAAGTCGAAAAGCTCATGAGTTCCGCTAAGCCATTCAACCGTAATCATAAAATGGTTTTTACTGACCACTTTACAAAATAAAACATTAAATGCCCGTGACTTGTTTATTTTCATTTTACAGCATCAATAACAACGTTTATATTAATATACAGGGTCATTCAAAATGACTCATCCGATTTCAAAATTCTATATTTTCATAGATGAACACATGAATACAAAGAAAAAAAATTGAATTTTTTTTACAGGTGTTCGATATAACTTTCTTTTCTTACACGTATAATGATAATGTCAATTCGATATGTAAATTCCTTCCAAATATATTTTAAATGTTTAGCACCAATTGATTATGTTGCAGCAAAAAATACATTTTTTAAGTTCAAGTAAATTTGTGGGTAAGGGTGACACATATACTTCATCTTTTGCAAATCCCCAAAGCAAGAAATCATATTGGACTAAAACAAATGATTTAGGGGACCAGCTGTTTAACATCAAGTCATCTGGTCCACTGCGGCCGGTCCAACTGCAAGGTAACTACGTGAAATCTTCTAAAAAAAGCTGTCTTGAAATAGGTTCCCTACGAACAAATGATTTTCATATTGTTCCCAATATAAAACTTGCATATATTTTCTTTCTATTCATGTGTTACTTATCATTCTGTGTCATTCATTTTTGAAAATATGGAATTTTGAAAGCGGACGATTAATTGTGCATATTCAGTTTAATAATTCAATGCTTGATTTACTTTAATTGCATTTAGCTTAAATTACTGGTATGAATTCAATTTAATAACTTATTGTTTGTTTTAACTTTAATATCTGAAAAGAGTATTATTATCTTCCTCAATATCTTATCATTTTCTTTAATTAAAATATGTAATTGAATAATTTAATAATTATTTTTAAAAACTTTGTACCATTGGTGGTTGAGCCTATTCTTTGCAAAACTTATTATATATCTTTTATTTCAATCCAATTAAATAAATTTAGAAGAACCTTTTTAAGACAAATTTTTGAAAATTTAATTCAGTACTGGGGAAAGCAGGCATCAAACTTATACGCAAAAACATAATTTAATTTCGAAAAGTGGTCAGCTACGACACGTTGTAATTGATTAATATAGATCATTTGGTATATAATCAAAAACGTATAAAATAACAATTAATACATTTAATCAAATTCTAATTAATATGCTTTTATTTTAACCTACCAATAAGGCTAAGAGTTTATGAGATAGTTAGGAATTATAGCATTGTGTTAGTTAAAGGTGTATCATTTCTTACTCAGAATGATGAAGGTAACAGCTTCCGATTTAATAATATTGAATCCACTCATTAATCCTTAATTGCGCTTCATCATTCTCTACATATATATTCATGTCACACGTATATTATGAGTCAGATAACAGTTCTAACTATTCGGGCTTATCAAAGGCTTACTGTTAAATTAAATGCTACTTGACTCCTTAAATTTTAATGACTAATTATGAGAGACTAAGCAAATTGTGAACAGCAAATATTTCTAAACACTGACGGATTATGAACTAATTGTTTCAATAAGCTTATTAGCTATAAATTATTAATAGGAATACATATTTAATAGTTAGATTATTGATGAGATAGTTGTCGAAATGAATAGTTGTAAGTCTCGGGGATAAATAAAGTTTGTTACAAAGAGTAAAGCTGTTTATGAAATTTTATCGCAATTGGTATTTATGATATGATCAGAGGCTAGATTTTAATGACGCATGTTTTATAGATCTTTATCTATCACAGAATGTACTCACTATAAGAGGTTTAAATTCCACAGAAGTCGTGTCAACTCAATAATATTTAAATAATTTTAATTTTTAATTCTAATTTTTTTTTAATATTAAATGAATAATTTTAAGTATTTAAATGTAATTAACATGTAAAAAGCCTTTATCGTATATTTTGAATTTGCATAAAAGTCATTTTTAGTATGTGAAAACTTACCTCCTTGGTATTGCAACTGAAGATTAAATGAATAGAAAATATATCTATTCACCAAAAAAGTATACCTTTATTTTCTCAAATGTGCATATAGTAATATCATAATGATTACTTTTAACAACATTTTGTTAGAAAAATATTTACATTTTTCTCATTCTTTGATAGCTTGTTGAAATGAATAAAATTCTATAAATTAATTAGAATTCAAAACGATTTGATGCCAGTGAGAAGGAACAGGAGCGCCATTCTGTGGAACATCTCTCTCTTTCTCTCTCTCTCTCTCTCTCTCTCTCTCCAAAATTTCCATAAATTGTAAATTGAAATAGTTAAAAGTGTGTGGGAATACGTGTGTGTGTCATTATGTTATCAATATTAGATCATTGATTATGTCAAAAAATAAATATTAGATCATTTATAAACAACTTTTATTTTTATGTCAATGATGAAGTATTATTATTTCATGCAAACAAAGAATTTTACAAAATCAGTCAAAGATCATACAGAATGTATATATATATTATTATGTGTTATCCATTGTGTTTCGTCGTAGGTACTTTTAACTTATACATATACCTTGGTATTGGTTCCCATATTAAAAAATGTATTTGTAATAGTTGTTCTTTGACTATTCACTCTATCTTTTTATCTAAAAGTTTTTATTTATTTGTTAGTTCTTAAGGAACGTTTAAGTCCTTTTTCAGTATTTAAATATGTAGTTTTATATTTTCATTATATATTCTTGACTCTCAAGAATATCTGAATTACATAAAATTCGCTTCTTTTCCTTAGTGTCTTAACAAATGTCGTTCATGCTAAGCTTGAACGTTGGCATTCAGTGTTTACTAAGCAGTGTCTTTTAATTTATTCCTAAATAATTCAACAAATTGTAATATTTAGCGAGCACGAGCCCATTTTCCTGTTGACACAATAAAGATAAAAATATTTAGAATTCCATTTACTTTTTGATAGCCCTCCATATTGCAGGATCTCTTTGAATTAATAATATAATCTACTACAAAGAGGAGAAATGTCATTGAAAGCAAGATTATTATGATTAAGTTTTAAATTTGCTTTCATTTATTATTAATATGCCATTTTATAATATTTATGTCTATTTATGAAGCTCCTTGGAGT
>BMAW01029256.1:0-28249 GCA_019974015.1 Nephila pilipes | reverse complement strand
TATCAATTCCTATAACATTCTCATCGTATGCCTCATTTAAAATTTAGTCAATTGAATCCATAGAAAAACGAGAGCTGTTGGATGTTAAATTCTTTTAGGTCTCAAAATATTTATATGTCTTGATGTGAAAACTAATATTGAATTACGTGTCTTTTAGCCATCTGACCTTTGTACATAACATCAATAGATCAATTTTCGAATTCCTTTAGAACGCTTCTAGAAAGCAATCATTTTTTAAATGTCTAGTTATTTTGTATAATTTTGAAGGTCAAAATTTTTTAACTATTTCTTCTTGTAAAGTAACACCATGATAAAATGCTCCAATGGTTGATAAATATAGTTGTCAAACCGAAGTGTTAGTTATATTTCCTTACTTTAGTAGTGTTACTTTAAAATGTATGATATTATGTTGATCAATCACATAAATCTCATTAAATTTTTAAAATAAATATACCTTATGGTAAAATACTATATAATAAGAAATATAAATTTTCCATAAAATTACATTTTTACAATAATCACAAAAAACAGAAATAGCATTAAAAAATGTTAGATCATATAAAGGAACAAAAATTGATTTTCTTTTCTCTTTTTTTCGAATCATTAGGAGGTTGTTTTAACTTATAAATTTACTAGTTTTTATAAAGAAATAATTGATAGTTAATTAATGTTAACATACATTAAATGATATTAATGACTATCCATATTTTCTGTAATAATTAAAATGCCATCAAATGATCGTTTTAATTTTCAGATTAACATCTTTTACAGCAATCACAAACTACGAAAACTCAACAACTATCAGTGGACGTAAATTGCCATTCTTTTTCTCGTCGTTTTCACAAGTGTCATTAAACGATCTTTTTAAGCAATGTCGCTTTTTTTCTCTCATCTAAGTAATGCTATCTAATACTCTGACAATTAAACGATCTTCCGTTTTTTAATACTTTGTATTTACTTGTTTCTTTTATACGCCGTATTTACTTAATTTTCTTTTCTCTTTTTTTTAACCTAAATACCTACTTCTGTTACAGACAGAAGAATGTTAGCACTAACCAAAAACTAAAGCACAAAAATGTTCTAATTTTTACCATTCGGACTCGTTTTTCTGCTGCCGTGTGGAATTCGATTCCATTTAAGTTTTTCTTTCCTTTCAGGAGCCAAAAATAGTTTTCTAGAAGAAGTTTAGTTTTCTCAAAGGCAAAAATACTAAGAGTGTATAAGAAAAGAATGCACTAACGAATCTTTGATATATTAAATTGAAACTTGTAGTTTAGTTTTATGATAAGTTTATGCTCTTTTGTGTTTAATAATTCATTGTATTACTTTGCTTCCTCTGATAAGGTGAATTAAAGCTTTTTTTTATATCACTGTGCTGCGATATTATGATACAAGCTACAAAATGAATACGAATGAAATTTAACTGTACTGTTGTCATAAAAAAATACTGTGAAAAAATATTTTTAAACATGAACTTTAGGATAGAAAGTTTCCTTTAAATTAATTTACATTATAAATACTTCATAAATATTATGGCCGCAATAGCCTAGTGAACATGGTCTCGAACTCGCGACCGGCGATTTTCGCTCTGTCGGGGATTTGAACCTTGATTCCATTAAAGACCCACCGTGTAGCTGAGACTGATGCACGTTAAATCTGTTAAGGCTCAAAGTCCACCTGTTGGTATAATATAGAAGTTAGGAGAGGGAGTTCCAGCTCAGGTGTCCTCCTCGTCACTTGACCGTGATTGAAAATTACGACTAGACAAATATATTGTGTCAAGTTTTCTAAAAGATGATAATTGTTTCCACTGTTTATTACTTATCTTCTCCTTGTTGTGAAGGAGAATAAAAATCATTCAGGAACATCTATCATCATTTTGATATAATTTTCAAAAGGAAAAAATTAGTTATATTCTACCAAATTTAATATTATAATGGTTACAAATTAGTTTAAAAATCGTTGATTGAATGATTTAAGGCTATTTTAATCAATCACTCTTATGCATCTGTGCAATAAAAATATTTAGGAAATTTAGGAGAGTGTGATTATCAATAATGTGCTTTCAAAATATTTATAGTCTATTTTGTTTTTAGTAATAGTTAAACTTTAGTTATATAATTAGTTATTGATTACAAGCTTCTTCATCATGTACCACAGAGGTTAAAAGAACATCTGAGGTCTAAAAATCTCTTTTCAATTTCACATATTGCAGTCTTTATAGTTCTATATCATGCGGAATTATCTGAAAATTATTGCTTGATTTCTTATAATGTGTTTTTATCAAGACTTATAGAAGAGGATGTGAAAATCTCAAATACATGAATCATTAAGGTTATGAAGACATCCGATTACCTATCTCGTCTGTCATCTTAAATGTTATTCTAACTATAAGATCTAAGTTTCAACTTAAGTTCAAGCATAGACTGAATAAATAAAATAGTCAATTATATCTAAAGTGCAGTGTTTATTGATCCTCTAACAGTATTATGCCTCAAACATAGTTCCCTTTCTCTAACCTGGAGTATTAACTAGTTCTATAATCTATCAAAAAATACGCTTACCAGAATACAATGCGAGTACCTCCTGCAATTGCTCTGTTAGTTTTGAGCTCTGATCTCATCAAATCCACTATACACACTGGTAGACTTATCACACTTATTACTATAACCTTAATAAACCTCAATACTACTCTCTGTCGCTTTTATAAAACTTGATAACTCTATTCACTCCATTTCCAAAGTTTACTTAATATTCGTCACATTACATTTGACTGAGAAGAAACTGGGAAATTAAATATAAAATCAGAAATAAACCCCAGATGTTAGTGAAAGAGGAAATTCACGAATAGCAGCTCATGTTACATGGCCAAAGATTTCATGGCCGGTTATGGTCACATTTAATTTCTCTACAAGTATTGAAGAATAAGAAAATTTGCTGCATAACATGAATAGAACTATGTCCTTATGTGGTATGGTGTTGTACTTTAGAATGTGAGATAACAGCTCAAATACTGTCCTTGTTATCAAATCGTAGCTCGATATTTCAACATAACAGGTCAATTGAAAAGTCCCCGGTCTGACACATAGATGGCGCTACTAGAACTAAATCCATATGTTTTTCTGTTAGCCCTAACTCTCAAAAGATGCGTGTATAAATTTGACAACTATCGGATCATTAGTTTGTTAATTATAGCATTTTGAGTGAAGCAACTTTTGTTATTGTGAAAAAAATGGATAAAAGGGAATTTCGCGTGTTGATAAAATATTGCTTTTTGAAAGGAAAAAATACAGTTGAAGCACAAACTTGGCTTGATGCCGAGTTTCCGGACACTGCCCCAGGAAAATCAACCATCAAGGATTGGTATGCTAAGTTTAGACGTGGTGAAATGAGCACTGAAGACGGTGAACGCCCAAAAGAGGTTGTTACCGACGAAAACAATAAAAAAATCCACAAAATGATTTGGAATGACCGTAAATTGAAATTGAATGAAATAGCAGACACTCTAAAGATATCAACTGAAAGTGTACATCATATCATTCACGAATATTTGGGTATGAGAAAGCTCTGTGCAAAGTGGGTGCCGCGCGAGCTCACTTTTGACCCAAAACAACGACGAGTTGATGATTCGGAGCAGTGTTTGAAGAGGATCAAGCGTAATAAAGCCGAGTTTTTGCGTCGATATGTGACAATGGATGAAACATGGCTCCATCATTTCACTCCGAAGTCCAATCGACAGTCATCCGAGTGGACTGCACACGATGAACCCGCTCCAAAGCGTGGGAAAACGCAACAGTCGGCTGGCAAGGTTATGGCGTCTGTATTTTGGGATGCGCATGGAATAATTTTCATTGACTACCTTGAAAAAGGAAGGACCATCAACAGCGACTATTACATAGCGTTATTGGACCGTTTGAAGGACGAAATCGCCAAAAAACGGCCTCATTTGAAGAAAAAGAAAGTGCTGCTTCACCAAGACAATGCACCGTGTCACAAGTCAGTGAAAACGATGGCAAAAATCCATGAATTGGGCTTCGGATTGCTTCCTCATCCACCGTATTCTCCAAATCTGGCCCCCAACGACTATTTCCTGTTCTCAGATCTCAAAAGAATGCTCGCTGGGAAGAAATTTTCGTCGAATGAAGAGGTGATTGCCGAAACTGAGGCCTATTTTGAAGCAAAGGACAAATCGTACTGCAAAAATGGTATCGAAAAGTTGGAGGGTCGCTATAATCAGTGTATCACCCTTGAAGGGAATTATGTTGAATAAAAAAAAAAACTAATTTTGCCAAAAAAGTGTGTTTTACTATGGTAGGCCGGGGACTTTTCAATTGACCTGTTAATTTGCATCATTTAGCTTTTCAGAGAAATTAACTCGAACCAAAATTCCAGAAAATACGCTCCTTTTTTTCCAGATTCTTATAAATGCGTTTGAAGTGTTTCGAAAAACTTTTTTTACTTTAAGGTTTGAAGTGTAGTTTTAACACATTAGTTGATGAATTGATGCTTATATTTTTCATAACTTTCACTTTTCTATGGCTTTGCTATACTTTTTAACTAACATTTCGACTTTGTAAACATTAAGCGACTTTTATTACTTACATTGTTGGGTCCATTATCTAATCAATTTAAGATATTTATGGTTAAAACATCCTCCCAAAGTACAAACATGTTTTATATTAATTTTAATTAACTATAATTAATTATTAAACATTAAATTAATTTATATTAAGTTCAATTAATTTTAATTAACAATATATTAAACATCTGAGAAATTTATTTTAAATACTGGTATAACTGATAAGGTGGTCCCCGTGTTTCAAGCAATATGTAACATCCCGTGTTTCAAGATTATTTTACATCCAACATCCCTCTCCAGCGTTGAGAGCTCCGTATTAAGTTCAACGTCCGAGTCAATTCTCTCGAAATTCCACCGCAGAGTTGATGGTCATTTCAAATTAGGCGAAACCCAACATTTTCTTGTCAATCCTCCTTTGTCTAGGCGAACCATTCGCACCCTCCCCTTTAAAAGGGTGGACGGGTCAATTATCCATACACAATCTATTCCCTTCTCTCAACATTCGCGTATAACTCGCCGAAGATCAGCGAGGTTCGCTTCTTCGGTTCCTTCATCAAATTGCGTATGCCAATTTAACTTTTGCCTTTAAGATATTTGAGCCTAAACGAATAAAAGAATTCACTCAAAATCACGTTGCTTCTTCTGTGACATTACCTTCATAATTCGGATCCCTCATAGATATTAGAATTACCTGGCGAACCTGTGTTGGGTTTGATTGTTATGATTGTTATTTTTATCGTTGTAGACCAATACCAATCAAAGCTAATCATGTTAATTAGTAAATGCTATTGTTAAAAGATGTTCATGTTATTTCTACATTAAGTTAATACTTATTATAAGGACTCTCAGGATTATAAGAAATAAAGTAACTGTAACCATCGAAAAGCTGTTTTCTGCGAAACCAGGTCGTACTATTGAAAGAGAAGAAATTGTAGTTTCTTAAAAATCTCAGCAAAATACAACATATTGACAAAAAAAAACTAAATGTCTTTTAATTTCAAATATAGCATCCATCAAACTTCCAAAAATATATATGTTCTTGATCCAAAATATTTGTATTACCCAAAGCATTCTCGAAACCTTTGGGTTTTCTGTTTCGATTTTCATGATAAATTATTTCACAATAATGTATTTTCATCATTGTGCTAAGCATTTCGTGCAATCATATATCCTAGTTTAGAAGAGAAAGACTCTTGTTCATGATTTCGTTATTTTTTTTTCAATAATGTTCTTTAATTCCAGGCATGTCCTTATTCATGAACTATCGTTAAATTTTTTTTCTTTAATAGATTGTATTATAATTGATTCATATCTATCTTTTTTAATTATTAATATAATTTTGTTCTGGTTTATTTTGCATATTTTCTCTTAAAAAGTTTCTTAACATTTTTCCTGCCTTATTAATATACTGAAGAGAATTAGTAATTTAATGCATGTTTATTTATTTTAAAATTTACTATTATTTAGTGATTATTGGACTATTTTGGATTATTTTGCTTATTGTTTTCAAATTTTCAAGAGAATTCAATCAATCATTTTTAAAAAATTATACATCATTCTTCTCATGAATTGTTTTATTAGTATTGTAATTTAGGATTATTTTCAAACCATTGTTCATGAACAAAACCCCACCGAACATCTTTCAGTGGCAAGACAGTATAAAAGAAATAATCAGAATATCTTATTCATATTTAAAATAAAATTTGTTACTTCAATTTTTTTAAAAAATAAGATATAAACTTGACAATATACACGTTAATAATTTAGAAGAATATTTTGCACGTTGATGTAAATTTTAGGTATTCAGAATTTTACATTACATCGTCAAAAAAAATACATCTGACATCGAAAAAAAATTATCGAATTTATTCTTGAAGGGACAAATGAGCTGTGATTCTTACGCTTTTAATCGTTTAAAAACTGTTAAAAAGCTTTGGAGATAAGAATATAGAACGTTTTTCGAAATGAAAAGGAAGTGAAAATTAAAATGTTCAACATGAAAAAGATTTGAGTACCGTTTATAAAGAAAAATATATTTAAATGAGTAAAAATGTAGAAATATTGTCCATAATAAACGACTGAACACAAACAGCATTTTCATCTTCAAATTCCTGCCCGTTTCTACATTTTTAATGATTTAACGTAATACTAATTTTACGGGATTTCTAAGCATTCTTCTGAAATATCTTCTATCAATTTATTCGACCACGATTAAATGAGTTCGAAACAGTGGAAGGGGAGTGGATCTTCTTCCTAAACACTAAAAATGCATTTTTAAAGATCCTTTAACACATAATGAAAATCAGAATTAGAAGCAGCAAAAATTGGGAGATTTTCGTGATATGTTTAATCTACTTCACTCCTAAAGTTTTTAAAACTATATAACAAGCAATCTAGAAGAAAAATGAAAAGATTCTTCAAAATACTACTATTTTCAACAGGAATCGATTCTAAAATAAAATATTCATTACCATAAAGATAAACGCCTAATAAAAAGTTTCCAATATCAAAGTCCGGATTTATTTAATTTTAAATACAAAAAAAGTACATCAATAATAATTATAGTGCAAATAAAAGTTCTTTTAAAAATTTTTATTCCAGAAAAACTAATTTTTAAAGATATTTGTCTCGTTAATGATAATGAGAACTAAACATTCTTAATTTCGTATCTCACATTTTTTGATAAAAATGAACGAAGTTCTCTTAACTTATTTTATTTTCATAATTCTAATTAATCTGTCTATGGACAATATGTTTATTTATTATTAAAATGCTTCCGATTATCTATTTCTTATTGACAATACATTCCGCGAACTATAGCCATATATTCAGTTGGTCCGACCTTACACTACTTTGATCCAGGCAGTAAAATTCTATAATTGCTTATCCATAACAAAATAGTAATACGTCTTGTTTACATTTACTTTATATTTCATTGCCTTTTTTGTCTATTCCCATCTGATAATTATAGAAGTAGCATAGATTTCTTCGAAAATGTGTTAAATTCATACAAATCATGATTGAAAAGCATTGTCTCCCATATCATAACTTTTTTTTTATTTGTCAACATATATTAAAAATGCTTGCTCTACATGAAAGCTATGTCTATCCTCTATTAAAGGGGTATGCAACCATTTACACTTTGGGGGAACTTCTGAGCTTAAAATTTCCTTGAAAAAACTTTTTGATCACAGCGCAGAAAAAATAGAATATCAAAGCTATACAACACAAAAATTTACGAAATTATTAATGCAACTTTATTTTATCACAATATATACATTTTTATTAGGTAATGAATAGAAAAGTAACTTTTTTTTTTTTTTTTTTTTTGGGGGGGGGTCCAAATTACATTCTATGAATAACAAACAAATGCAACAATATTTAAAATTATAACAAATTAGTAAAAAGAAAAACTTTTAATGACATGACTGTGATTGTTTTTTTTTGTTTGTTACAAAGTATTTTTATGTCTGGACAAATTGTTGAAATTTGCAACCTAATGTTCTCTTCAGCATCTAATCTGTTTCTGTGTTTTGTTATTGTCGCAGCGTACAAAGAAAAAGATTTTTCGCATACATTTGTTGAAAAAAATGACAGATGTCTTACAACTCTTTTGGCGATTTCATAATATTATTTTCTAATGGCAACTCAAAAAAGTACAATACGAGGGCTATTCAGAAAGTAAGGAACGTTTTGGAATTAAAAAGAAACTAAGTACAAGAAAAAAAAATTATTATATACATCAGAAAGAGCGACTAAAATTCTACTTTTCTAGTCACCAAACAAATTGAGACACTTATAGCGGTGGACAAGCTTTGAAATTCTTTGGTCATAGAATTCTGCTGCCTGCGATCTCTGATTGTGTGACAATTTCAAACAACAAAGTCCGTGAAACTTGTGGAAAACTAAGCGAAAGCTCCGTTATTGTGAAACGGTGGTTTTCACGAATCTTTTCATCAACTTCAGCGACCAGTTCGTCAGTCACAATGCTAGGGCGTCCACTCTTCTCTTCATCGTGAACGTTATTTCTCCTTTTTTTTAACTGAATGCACCGTTTCCGGATTGAACTTTCATTCATTACGTTGTTTCCGTACACTTCACACACTTGCCGATAAATTTCCATAAGTTTTAGGTTTATTGCCAACAAAAACCGTATCACAGACCGCACCTCACAACTGGCGGGATTTTCAATTGCAGCGCACATTTAAAATTTGAATATCGAAAAAACGGGTAGCGTGGAAATGTTCCCGTTGTGATGGCTGGACGCCGACTGAGATGCCGAGCACGCAGATACCAAAATATACGTGATCAACGCCCGCCTAGCGACGTCAGACAGAAACGTTCCTTACTTTCTGAATAGCCCTCGTATCAGCTTGACAATTTTTTAGTTTCAACTGAGTGTCGGTCGATATATCAATTTGAGAAATATCAACTGAACTAAAGAACGGAGACTAATATGTGACCTAATGTGTCACGATTAATATATCTGAAGCACTTGATTTTCACGAAATTTAAGACTTTATTTTATCCAAAAAATATTTGTTTATTTTCACAAGCACTTTAAGAATTCTACATTTTATAAAAACTAAAAATTTTACTAAAATTTTGGCGCAATGATAAAGCAAATAGTGATTACTTTCTGAACCCCTGTCAAAGTTGCAGGGAACCCTAAGGTCCCGCGGAACAGAAGTTGAAGATCTCTGCTCTATTATAAATCAAAGGTTATATTTGTTCTCATGTCTCTTCGGTATTTTGGAAACTGAAGAAGAGAATGGTGAATCATATGGTGATTGTGATCATTTATTACCGTTCGCACTGAGAAGCAACGCTAGGACTATTGGTTTACATAATACAACATTTTATTTATTTATATTTTTGGGTGATTTGCATCAAATAAAATATATTATATTTGATGCAAATACAAAAAAAGTATTTTTCATGTATTATTCCTATTTCGTAAGATAGAAAACTACGACTGCATATTTATTATATTACACAGTTATTAAATGAGAATTACTCAATGCATATGACTTACTATTATAAGAAAAGGGAATAATTCTTTTTGCAACATTTGAAACTAAAGAAAGCTTTTGAAATGGAGATCTTCAAAATAATAATGCTTTACCAAATCAAGGCTGAAAAAATCAGCTAGTCTATAAAACAAAATTATGTTGATTACTTTTTTTTAATTATTATCCTTGGGGAGTTGTAATCATGTCTATATTTAAATTTTTATTTTATTAAAATAAGCAATGTTTATACTTTTATAACATTCCAGGTTTTATGCTAAAATCATTACTTTTTTTATAAAAAAATGCTTTAATTCATGCTAGAACATTACTGAAGTAAATTTTATTTATATTTACCGCTAAAATTTAAATAATTTCCCTTTACATTGAATTTACATTGCATTAGTCGCAAATGCATATTTTCTTTTAAATATAAAAATACTTTACCTTATATGGTATACATTTCATATTGTTACTTGCGGCTATTTTTATAATACCTTATAAGTATGTTCAGCACTTGAGAAATTCTGCGATTTTAACACTGACTGCGAATGATACAAGATTAAATATGAATAATAATTGTACAAATCATTTCTAAGAAAAGTGCTCAGAAAAAGCTCAAAAACACTTTTATTAAACTAATTTTCAATTAATTTCTTTTATTCACCACCCAATTGGCCCAGCGGTAATATAAAAAATTCATCAAATCGGATAAATAAAAATTCAGTTGAAATGTTCCATCTACAGCGCCATCTATTGCGTAAAATAAGAACTGCTCTTCAAGAGAATTCTGTCATAAAATAAGTATCAAGCATTTAACTAATACATAAAAACGAAGTACTGGTAATTTATAAAGTAAAAATTCATTCGTAAAGTTAACTATTGAAAATAAAAATAATAATCTGCACAAATAAAATCAAAAAATAATTTAATTTTGAATATATTTTCAAAAAAATTGCGTTTTCCTTACTTTATTTTGTAAAACATTTTAAAGCACTTGATTATACAGAAGTTTGTCAAAACAATAAGTTAAGCTCCATTTAATTTTTTAAAATCATTTTAATTCATTTGATTAAAATTTATTTAAATTATAAGAAAATCCATTTGAATTATAAGAAATTTATTATATCCAAACATCATCTTATTTCCCAGCGATTTATATTTAAAGCTTATATATTCTTTTTTTTCTTTTCATTTATATTCTTCACATATTCAGATTTTTTCACCCTTCTATAGATTTCTTATGACAAAAAAAAATCCAAAAACTAGAATTAAGAAATCTTCGTAATCCGAATCGTAAGTTGTCATTTATTCGAATGTCTTAATATTACTTCTTTAAGGAAATATCCTTTGTAACCGTTTTTGTGTTACGATCACATAATAAAACTTTTATTATTTTATTTTTGATATTTCCATGAAATACTATGTTATTTATCTGCATAATCAGTACTTTCAGGTATGCTGAACAGTTGGTATAGTAAATAGTACTGATTAAAAAAAATGTTTCAATTTATTATTATTAATAAAATTGATAATATGTTAATAAAATTAATATTATTATTTAGATTCATGCTGTTATTTTTAAAATTTTTAACTTTTAAATTTTTAACGGTAAAAAAATATTTTAAATCACTTATTTTCTTTGTGTATATTGTATTTTGAAGTGTTTAAATATATTAACGCTTATACAAATTTCTTCCTTTTTTGTGCATAACTTTCAAAATGTAAAAGTGAATCTTCAAAGCATTTTGATTAAATAGGCCACTTTTTCTTCTAGAAAAAATGCTTGTTTCCCAATGAAATAAAAATAAATTAAGTCGCTATATGAAGATGAATGCTATTTGTGGTAGCAATATCAAAATTTCAGAAGTTTAATATATATGAACGCAATGTAAATTTCTTCCTTTATCTTGTGGATGACTTACTAAAATAAAAAAAATGAATCTTCGATGTGTTTTGACAAATTGGGTAGCATATTTTTTTTTTTTTTTTTTGAAAAATATTCTTTTAATGAAATAAAAATAATTAATTAAGTTGTAATATTAAAATGAATGTTATCTGTGGAAAACATTACCATTTCAAACGGTTACATCTTTAGGGTACTTGTGAATTTCATAAAAAGAAAATTCTATGACTACTTAGGAGAAAGTTCAACACCCGAGTACTCTATCACCCATCAACCATCCTCGTATTAAACGCTTCACTGCTTAAAAATGCATCTCCCCAATCCTGTGCACTAAAATAATTCTCATCCTATCTAGATAAGTCATGTTTAATTCATTGGAAGAGAATTTTAATTCAAACATCATATTAAAGACTCAAAGGATTGGTTGAAGAGTAAAGCCTGACAGACCCTTTACAACATGTTTGACATAAAGTTGTTAGCTCATTTTATGCAATTATAAAAAATTCGTTGCAATTGTGTCAATCATATTGAATTCATGTTCGATTTTAATTATTTCAAAACACGTAGCTGTCAACGGCCAACGAATTCTGAAGGAGATTATTATCAAAAATACAAGGAAAACTTGACTGAAAAGTAATGCTTCCATTGTCATAACTTTTTTTCATCCGATTTTCTAAATTCTTGTTGAAATCGAAATGTGTTCTCTATGTAACAGATTTGTTTTCTTTGCTCCCTGATGTCGTTGGTGTGCTGAGAACAGAAAAAGATGATGAGGTTGAAGCAGGAAATCGTCATTGCATCTTAAACCTTGTGATTTGCAGCCCCTTCCCCAAAAAAAAGGAAAGAGTACCTTAAAAGACTTTTCTGACTTAAAGACTTTCATTCTGACGATGAGGAGAAAGCTGCCATTAAGGCCTAGTATCGATAAAATATTTTTCTCCGATGGATTTACCGGACTAGTCACACGTTGGTACAAATGGTTAAAAGATATGAAATGGTCTTGATTGGAAAAGGTGTTCTCATTACAATTACATCCATGAATTGGAATGTCCTAATTTTACGTATTCGTTAATATTATAATATATTAATATATACAGAGAGAGAATTATATATATATACACATCTGATTTGTGTGTGTGTGTGCGTGTACGTGCGCGCAATTAGAAATATTAATAAATACAACTACTTATTTTCAACCAATAGAACAGATATGCCACTATTAAGCTTTTATTGTCATTCTGTGTAATCACTATCATTCAGTACAACCTATAGCTAATGAAATGCAACTTCTAGTGTATATTGATTTGTGAAAAGTTAAAAAGAGCGTTGGCGGAACAAAAAGAGCCCTTCAGAAAATCTCTTGAATATATCTCTTCTTCTAATGTCACGAAGAGACTCTCCATTTTAGAAATTAAATCATAATCGTAATTCAAGTCAATTGGATTAGAATCAAGAGTAAAATACTACTCAACCCGAAAGAGAAAGTAATGAAACGGTTTTCTTTTTCATGGCACTTGCACTCTATTTAGAATTCCAATTTTTCATACGTTAACATACAGAAAAGTTTAAAACAATGTATACAGCAAAAAAAATTGTTTATCTAACATTTAACTATAAAGAACAGCATATTTTTTTCTAATGAATGTAAAAATCATTATTTTTAAGGAGAACTATATTTTTTCATCAAATGTGGGTTTAAAGACAATATAATCCTATAAAAAACATACTGATGGCAAAAAACAAAATTCTGGAGATTTGAAATTACACTTATTTAACTTTTTCCACAGTACTTTTACCCTCATTCCGATTTCCTTTAGAAAATAACAGCGGACAAATTAGATTTGTTCTTTCACATTAAGAGACATCAAAATCCAATCTCCTTTGTATGTGTAATCCGTTTTAAGCTCCTTTCATTTCATACGAACAGGAGATTTCTCAGAATGTAGGTTGTTTTCTTTTTTATAATGCTAATGGGAGCTCAGAAAAGGAGGAAAATATTTTTTTTCTAAGAATAAATAAACATCACCATATTTTCTACCGTTTGTCGTTCAGAGATTTAAATTTTTCTGCATATTCAGGAATTATATGATTTTTGCAAGTAAAAACGAGCATATATTCGTAAAAATTCTGAGAGAGCGACATTTTTTCATTCTTTTTAAATTTAAAGTGATTTTTATTTCAAAATGCTATGCAGTGGATTTTAAAAACTCTTTTATTATTACTATTTCGTGCGTGCGTGCGTGCGTGCGTGCGTGTGTGTGTGTGCGCGCGCGCGCGTGTGTGCGTGTGTGTGTGTGTGTTACCTAAATTATATGCTTATATCTCATATTTAAAATTCTATGTTCAATAATTATTTAACTTTTTTTCACTTTTTTTGCCATTCTTTTTCATTAGCGTCTTTTAAACACATCTATTTTCCTCGGTAATTTGCGTTTTTAATTTAACAAAATAGCTGTCATAAAAGGCTGTAAGTTTAATTTTAACAGTTTTTAAAAGAAAACGATTAACAATCTCAAAAAATTAGGTAAATTATGAGGACTTCTGCAATAAAAAAAAATATATTATTAATTATATGAACTGTTATCATTGTTATTTTCAATAAACAAAGATTTATTCATCTGATATTTGGTTTTTAAAATTTCAATGTTAGAATGGTAATTACATAATAACTAAAACTAATTTTAATATTTAATTACTGTAGTCTCCGAAATTAATTTAAAACGTTTTTAGATTAAAATTATTGATAAAAAGATAAATTGAACCGATACGCTGATTTTATATGCGTAATTATTTGACAAAAAGTAATGTAAAAGATTCAAAATTAATCAGTCAAATCAAATACAGTTGGTGAAAATTTTTATGTACGTGTAAAACAATCTACGTAAAAATGATAAAATAAAATGACGATGATGCTCCTTTTCCCACGTAGGATGAAATTTTTTTGTTATCTATGACCTTCATATATATACTGACTACTTTAAATATAACACATCAATCAATAACTCCCGAGACTAACCCAGAGATGGCGCTCGTAGTAAACCAGTAACCAAGTCTTTCTAGAGTACTAACCTTTGCTTGAAACGTGTCAAAATTTTAAGTCGATCGGACCAGAAACAGCTGAGTTATCGAGGTTGGAGTAAAGTCATTTTGTAGTTTGTTTAAAAAATGGAAAAAACCGAGTTTCGTGTTCTGATAAAACATTGTTTTTTAATGGGTAAAAACACCGTGCAAGCGAAACAATGGATTGAAAAATGTTACCCGGACTCTTGTCCATCAAAAGCAACGATTTGTCGGTGGTTTGCCGAGTTTAAACGTGGTCGTACCGACACAAATGACGTGCTCGGTAGACCTTGCAGTCATACATCCTGAAAATGAGTGAAGGATAAAAATTATAACGAAAGATCGTAAAGTGAAGTTCGTGATATCATGAGACACAGATATCATATGAAGCGCCATCATCCTTCATGGTAAAATTGATGAAAAGGTTTTTCCAAGGGTGCCAGCGATTGCTTTGATGGAAATAAAAACATAAACGAGTCGATGATCCATGTTGTTTATCATATTTACTGCAACAAAAAGACTTTGTGGGAAAAAGAGAAAAATTTTTGAAAAAGATTTAAAAGGTTGAACTGTATTTCAATCTAAAGAGATTTACTCAAAATAAAGAGGTTGATGAATAAAAAGGTTGTTTTCTAATGTTAGTCTGAGTTATATTGATTGATGTATATATATTGGATGTTCTGTAAATGTAACTTTACGATATGCGTTTATTTACAAAATAGTTATATTTTTTTTTCATATCTCTTCTCCTCATATCTTCCATTCTAATACAGCTAGCTAAATGTTACAAATTAATGTGAAAACTCTCATGTGAGGAATAACTCGTCCACGTAAAAGCTCATTCAAACTGACACATGAAGCGTAAAAGATTTTATTTGATGGGAAACATTTTCTCTGGGCTTCATTCAAACTGCAGCTTGAAATGATTTCCCTCGCATCATTTGGCTTTACGCTTTTCTCGCCAAGAGGCGCATTTTTTGCATCGTATGCGAAAGACCGGTGTTGAGTTGCTGGAACGGACCAGTATCTCAAGAGCAATGGGGATTTAATTAATAAGCGCTATAGAACAAGATAATTAATAACGATATTATTGATTATGAGCAAAAATATATGCTTCGCTAATTTTGGATCCATAATCTGATTAAAGATGAAAAAAATGTAAATAATCGGAAATTCGGGGTTTTTTCGATGTGTGAAAAATATTTTACATTTACTATCAACACAGCCATTTTTTATCTATATTTGTTCAACTTTTTCAGTTCGACATTAGTTTTTAAAAAAAGTTACAGTATCTTTAAATTCAAATGTCAACGGTTTTTTAGAAGATTATAAAGTAATTAATACATGATTTCTGAACATAGAGCTCATGATAATGTCAATATTTTTCTTAATGTTAATTGTGTTTGAATCTAAAACTTGATTCATGTGCTAAAAATTTTCATGACTTCAAACGTTTTGTCATTTACTGTGTCTTACAGGTTTATTGAAGTGTTTTATTTATTTCCTACAAAGAATGTATTTTTATTTGAAAATTTATAATAATTTTTCCCACTCAAATGAATTTTGTTCACTGTAGAATTCTTAATGTCATAAATATGTATTAATGTAGAAAAAATATTTGCATAAGAACATATAATAGAGCATCAAAATTATAACAATATATATAAGATTTTCTAATATTTCGGTATGAATTGAAAAGTCATTGATACATACTACAGACAGACTTTTAAATTAAAAATTTTGTTTTAAAACTTCATTTTTAGAAAAGAAATTTATAAAAATCTCACTTATTTCATACAATACTTGAACAAGATTTTCGTACCAAATAAAGTAAAAAAAAAGCAGGGTGAGTATTTTTTTTCCGTGTTTTTTCTTAAAATCGTCAGTTTTTGAAAGATTTTGAAGAATAAATGTAAATATTGAACTACACATTCAATTTTTTTACATACAAATGTTTACATTTAATCATTATTTTATGCCAATTTAAATAATTCATAATCTAGAATCAATTATTAACTTGTTTGCCGAACTATTTCAAATAATAAATTTATTTAAGCAAAAACAAAATTGATTATGAAATATATGATTCTTTGATTTTTTCATCAAACTTTCATACAGTTCCTTCGTATTTAACTTGTGCAAAGAAGAAAACAAATAAAATCTCATTTACTTAAAACTTATTTACTTTTCAAATTAAAGGAACTCTTAATAGATATAAAGAAGTGATTTATTGACTGACTTACGTCATAAAGTGTGTTTCATGAAAAATATTCAGTAAAACCTTTTTAATGTGCTTGAATGAAAATAATTTATTTTTTAAAACGCGCTTTGCGTAAGGATTCAATTAAGTAACTAAGTAATGAAATTAATTATTCCACAAAATATTTCTCAGCAAAAATTATCAAAAACTTACAAAATATTTACTAAGAAGTTGAAGAGAAAAAAAAAATCCATTGTTGTTAAGGACATCTCGAAAATATAATTAATTTGAAAAATTTAGTTAGTCTTTAAATAATTTTTAATTGACATTCTCTATATTAAATAAGCATAATTAGTTAAAATAAAGAAAATCGATGGAATATTTTAAAGAATTTTTTTTCAATTAAATTATTAATAAGATTTTTCTAATTCATTTTAAAGTTAAATATAGTGTTCTTGAAGAATGGAAATATGGGACGTATTTTAGAATTCTAAAATATAAAATTTAAATGAATATTTAATGTTAATTAGTTTATCTTTAAATTTTCAATCTTTATACATTTAGTAATAACAATTGTTTAAAATTTAACAGGTAGTTTCAAAAAATAATTATATTTAAAAAAATAATAATAAGTGAGTTAAAAGAATTATTTTTTTATTTAATAATGAACGAAATTAATAAAATGTTTTTCCGTCAGTTAATTAAAAAAGGTAAAATTATTTCACTAACTAGGCTATTAAATTTTTATTTATTTATAAATCAATGTTGTATAAAACTAAAAGTAATTAGCACAAAGATGTATTGCTTTATTTATCTTAATAGAGTGTGACAAAAAGACTAACTCTCCTCCTTGAAAAAAAGTTCTCTCACATTAGAAAATATGTAATATACCCATAACACACACATATATACACACACGAGTATATGTTAGCATATACTTATGTATGCCATACTTATGCATAATGCAATTGTATTATATTGTACGATATACCATAACGTAAGCAACAACCTTTCCCTTACAGAAAATGTAATAAAACTCTATTGTAAATTAAAATGAATGATATTAACAATTGTAACAAAAATATAATCAAAGTGAAACGCAAAGTAACAATAAAAAATGCGCATTATAATTAATATAAATATTATCCAATAAAATCGTTTACAGTAGCGCAAATAAAACAAAAAGTGTGGTAAGTGGATGGGTTGTATCATATTTGTACAATTCGATTTGTAACATGAGCTATTCTTGTAAAACTTCCTTACACTAACGTATGGGATTTCTTTTTAACTTTATATTTAGTTTGTAACGTATTTCAATCATTATTTAATTCTACAGTCATTTAAAAGTCTAATTAAATAGTCAATAATTACCTGAAAGAAAAACAACGCAATTTATTAGCTATTAACATAAAATATCCCAAATCCCTCTCTCTTTCTCTCCCCCAAAACCTTTTTAACTCAATTAACCCTAATTTATATTCAAACAATAAAATCTTAACTTACCAAATCACTCGTTCCGATTCACACACTTCTTGTCTGTCACAGATTCAACTCGTATTACTCTAACTAGGAGTTACTTCAATCCAAATGATTATTTACAGTGCGGCAATCCAATCTGCAAATACCTATCAATTTGTTTCCAACCTCTGTTTACTTTTTCCTTCATCTCAATTCTATTTCGATCATTTATCGCTACCTCTAATTCAATTCACTTCAAAAATTAACTTCGTAACTCTTTTTTTTATTTGGGGGGAAAGAATTGTTATTTCATGCAATTCAAACAACCCATATGTCCCTGATCCTCACCCCCCCCAAAAAAAAATGTGAAGAAAAAATATCTAATAGCCTATCGTGTCACAAGTTTTCAACTTCTTTCCAACCAAATAAAACGTAGTTATAAAAATTTTAAAAGTGGAATGAATAGACACAATCAAGCCGTATAAAAGTGATAGAGAATTGATTTCAAAGCATACAAATATAAGTTATAGGATGATTGCTAGTGTGAAGGCTTCGAGTAGTGCGCGGATGTTTCTTGCATGCCTATGGAATTTTTTGAGACTAAGATCCAAAGCTTCCTGTTCGAATTACTTACTCTTCTGGGGATTTATTCTCATCGTATTTACAATTTGAAACATTATAGAAGTTATTAGTACCAGCAGCGAGAGGTAATGAACCGGTAGAGAACATACTCCTTTTTAGAGAAACAATAAATAAGGCTTTGAAAAAGTTAGCGACTAGAACTCCTAAACTATTGATGTGTGAACATTTTAATTACTTTACCTGAGATTGGAATTAAGTTCTAATTTGGATTTGTGATTAGACTAATATTTAGAAGAACAGACTAACCGGGTAATAGAGATACGCCTCATATTAATGTTAGTGCTTGTTGCCTGGGAAATAATCCTTAGTAATTAAAATAAATAAAATTCTATGCAAAGATCATTAGTTTCTAGAACGAGCTATAATTGTAGAATTTTCTGATTATTTATTTATTTTTGTTCATTTACTGATAATTTTATGTCACTTAATTCAACAAGCTGAAATGAATAAATGTAATAGAGTTTCAAGTTGTTTTTTCAGAGAGCATTTCTAAATTAACAAAACAAGTTTTTAAAAAATTATCTTCAATTGAACTTTCTTTTTCATTTAACGCAACACATACGAGAAAATATTTAAATTGAAACCTTTAATATATCTCTATAAGGTCGATTTTTTTATTTGTCAATAAAAAATAATAACTAAATTTTTTATTTGAATTATTTTTATGCAATTGTAGATCAAATAAAATTTTCTACATATACAATTAACATTTCAAAATTTTTGAAACAAAATAACTAAAAAATATTGCTCTCAAAAGACAACAATTCGAAAATGATTCAATATTTTATGCTATTTTCAATTGGCTTAGCTTAAAATGTAAGAAGAAGAAATTCTGCTCCAGCAAACGCTGATTTTCGCATAATTTTTATGTGGAATAAAAGGGTTGATACAAATTAAATTTAACTGAAAAATTATCTTAAGTAGCGTTGCAGGGAAATTTTAAGAAAATATTCTAATGCTATGTTACTACTAATCATCAATAAATCTGTTGAACGTGTCAACTCCATAAAATTAAAAATTAAAATGTTGCTATCCACCACAGGTACTATTATTTTAGAACGATAAAATGGTGTCTAACTACTTTTCAAAAAAGAAGCGTAAAACGCAAGTGACTTGTTTATTTTCATTTCACTCCAGCGATAATTATATTTTGCTTAAACTATATTCAGTTTAATAGTTTGTAGTTTCTTCAATTTTAATTAATATCAAATTCCATCAAAGTCTTAGTTTTTCGAGTAATTCATTCGAGCCCGAAAAACATGAAATCGATAATTATCTTTAGTGATAACCTGGCAAATTAAGTTAGTTTAGTTATTCCTTTACCTTTACCAGTACAATTAACTTACTTATAAAAATAAGTATACGAAAAGATTACGCTTTTCTTTGATAGAAAATTAACAACAATTATAGAGGAAAAACAAGCTATGATTTATGAATGTTTAAATAAGTTTTGTAAAAAAGTATAAGGGAAAATAAAATGAACGTTAGGAAAAGTCAATAACTTTTATTATCAAAATTCAACTGAAAATTGGGTATTTGTATTATACTCTTACACGCATTCATAACAAGTGAATTTTTTTTTTTCATTAACACATTTATAAAAGAAATAATTTCACTAAAAATTTATTTTGGCATTAAACGAAACAAGAAATGAAGATGTTCCGGTTCAAAAAATATGAGAGATATTCCAAAAGTAAGTATCGTCATCTTTTTTAAAAGAGCACATGGAACACTAGATGAAGAAACAACAACCATAAGAATACACACCTATTTCTGTTTCAACAATGGAAATAGCGTTAGTGGAAGAAGAATGACGCATGCGCAGTGACGAAGAAAAGAGTGTAGGAACAGACCAGCGTGCCCAAAACGGGACTAACAACGTGAACGGCAATGGAAGTGTTATCCGGACAAATGAACACGTGAAATTAGTCTCACAAAAGTTCCAACAGACCGTGTATGGTAAACAATTCATGTCTTGTCAAATTCTTAGACGCTGTTGTTGCATGTTCATTCAAGGAAGGCAAGAGTGTGGGGAATGAAGATCGGAAAGAGCGTCCATCCACATCCAAGAACGAAAACAACATTCCAAGAGTACATGACATAGTGTTAGCGGGTAGGTGCATGACAGTGCCAGACGTGAAACCACACTGCGTATTGGTCGTGCTAAAGTCCATCCCAAACAATGCTAAGGTGGAGCAAGCTGTGCTGCAATTCTTTGCATCGCAAAGCACGCAGTTTTACCAGAGTGGTTTCTTCAAACTGATTGCACACTACGACAGATGTCTCAATGTCAATTGTGATGATGTCGGAGAATAGTGCAAGGTGTATAACTTATCATGATATGTTTTATTTTTTTCATGCAATAAATTTTCCTTGTGAAAAAAAAGACAAAACTTATTTAGGGAACACTCCTCGTATGATAATATCTAGTCTCGTTTATCGGACTTTTTTCGATATTGATAAGTTTGCTTGTAACGGATCCAAGCAAACTAAGATTCCAATAAGCAAACAAATTATGCAACAGACTCTAGAGACAGCATTTAGGAGTACCATCCCGATTATCTACCATCTATGATTTACAACGGATCGACAATAGTTTGTCATTGTTTTGTATATAATTTTCTGATTAAAAATTGATCTAAATATGTGTTTAAAATTTTTATATACTCAGTTGCTGAGTAACTGGCGAAAAATACTGTAATTTGTTGAAGAAAATAGATTAATTATAATAATGCAAAATAACTAAAGAATTTCTTCTTATTATTTTTTTAATTTATTAACAGGTATAAATTAAAAGTTCAAAACAATTCTCAAATTTTTTATTGCTTTTTATAATCGTCGCGCTAGGAAGCAACACAAGGGATATTGGTGATAGACCTTGTAATACTGAACCTCGGTCAAGTTAAGAGGACGACACCTGAGCTTAAACTCCACTCTCGAAATTTCCACACCATCCCAACGTGAGAACATAGAGTATGTAAAGATTTAACGTGCGTCAGCCTCGTCACACAATGTTTCTATAGTATGTGTATGTTAAATGGTTATTTTAAAGTAATATGTTCCTCTGCATAAGTAATGAATAAAATATATTATAAACGCAATATTTTTGTAATATAAAAAAGTTTCAAATTTAAATCACTCAAGTTGCGTCAAAAAAAGGCGTAAGAAAAGCATTATAAGAAGTGACAAAATTAGTAGAATTCTGTATCAAATACATTACTGACGGAAAGGGGGGGGGACACGTTTACGTCTCCTTCCATACGTCAACGAAGCACCCTAAGAAAACTCAATATATAGGGTCAATGTGGTGTGTGGATTTCAATAAAGAACAAACAAATAAACAGACTTTCAAATTAATACATAGGTTGTAAAAGATTTCACATCTATTTATTTAGACAATTTATACATGTTTTTTGTGTCTGTTTCAAAAATACTTTCCTTAATAATGGCAGTTTTGATGCAAACAGATTTTTTTAGTTCACCTTTTTACTAAATTTGCGTGATATTTTGGAATATAAACGCACTTCTGGAAATCCTTGCAGCGATGAATTATACTAGTATAGGAAAGGAAGAAATAATTACAAACTGAGCAAAATACACTACTTATATGAGTTTTTTAAAACTCCTGAACAAAATATGGAATGAATTCAAAATATGGAACGAATTCACTATTTCTTTTATCTTCATTGTGGGAAATTTTTTATTTGTATTCTTTATTCATTTTGAAAAGCTTTGTAGCTTTATATAATCATCAACAAATTTTCTAGCTGAGCATAGTTTACATCCATGCCTTCCTTTTAAATATTATTACTAGTGTATTTGTATTTTGTGTCATCATTTTGAATTTTTGAAACAGAACTTAACATTTATTTGAATATATATAACTTAATTTTTTCCCACCAGTTGTAGAATGTAACAATTGCTTTTTCTTTCCTTTTTAAAATGTTTTCTAAAGACACTTATGGTGACATTTACTATTGTTGTTATTTATACAACACGTATATTCAGTTCTTTTATCATATACAAAATATTCATATTTTTGTTCTATTTAATTAATATTTGCCTATTATTTCCATAATATTTCAGAAAAAACTTAACTTATAAGGGTAATGTTATAATTTATACATTTTTTTCGCTAAAAATAAAATAATTTAGTTTCAATAAAAACCAATGACATTTGCTATTCCTTTTTTTTTTTTTTTTTTTTTTTTTTTGTGCAATAATATAAATGAAAAACAAGCAATTTGCTTAATAAAATGAAACCTCCGGTACAAGAAATAACGTATTTAATTTTAAAGTATAGCGTGCGTATATTAATCTCGTATTAAACAAATATTTTACGTATTCTCCAAAATCAAAACACTTTAACCAAAATCTGATATAGACTTGTCTAACTAATAAAAAATTACTGCACATTTCATCAAATTTTAGTCATCCTCTACTTAATGATACTCTAAAATTGAGTTTGACAACAAGAAGGACCGAAAGTTCCTTTACGATTTAAGATGTGAATAATTTTTGCTAAAATTAACTTTTTTTTTTTTTTTTTTTTTTTTCAAAATCTGCTAAAACAAGACTTTAGATTTGAATTGCAGAAAAATATACTACTCAGCAGCATATGAAATAATCTATACTAAAGCGTTACTATGAAAAAAAAGGTTCTATGATAGGTTAAAATGAAAATAAATAAATATCTTACAATACGAATAACTATGTGCATTTCTTTGTAGGCTTCTAACATGATTTATGAGCAAAAATTCCCTTAAATAACATCTGGAGTTTCTTTCTGGTTTTATATTTAAGTTTACAACTTCTTTCGAATCAAATGAAACGGGGTGATGCAAATTAAGTAAATTTTAGAAGTGAAGTGAATAGATATAATCAAGTTATATAAAAGCGACAGAGAGCTGAAATGAATTATAAGGTTACTTTTATAAGAATGGTGCTCGTGTGATGTACGTGGAAGTTTTCATGCATGTTTCTCATTTTTTTTTTAGATTAGGAACCAACGCTGTCTAGTGATTAAATATTTGAACGGTGTGTTTGCATCGTATTCCGATAAGCGTTTTATCTGATATGTTACAGAAATTGTTAGCATTCGTGGATAAAAACTTGAAATTTCTTGAGTGTGGATTATACAATGATTAATAAACTCTATTTCTATATAGAATTGACTATTTTAATTACTTTGCGCTTGAGATTATGTTGAAATTTAGATTTTGTGATCAGAATAACATTTTGAATGACAGAAGAAACGGATTAATAAGATTATATCATAGGCTTTAGAAACATTTCTTGACACAAGTATTTGTCGGAAATACTTCGAGAACTGGAAAACCCTGCTTGATTCTCGCTGCCATGTCAATCTTGATCGTGTTGAGGAAAGCATTTTTTGTAAAACCAGAAATTCCAGCTCGACGCCACTCTCGAGAACTTGAGAATCCATTCTCTTGTTCCCTTAATCTCACAGTACCAAATTTTTATCTTTACCTTAAAGATAGTGTTTTCATCAATAATCCTAAAGCCATTTCTCTGCTCAAGATTAATATTCTTCATAAAATGCAATAGACACAGCAAAAGATAATACAGGCTGTTGTGGAAAATGTAATGTAAAGAGAAAGTAGAATCGGACAATAGTGCTCGTCTAAGAGATATTATATTCCGTAACTTGTAATAGATTCTCACACAAACTTACCATTCACTAACCTCTAGAGCTGCTTTACTAGGATGTTTGATATAAGAATCTATTCTTGTGAAAGAACTGTGATATATGTAAATTAACATTGCTATATAAGAAGTGAAATTAATAGGAGATGGAGGACGTAGAAAAATCAGAGGAAGTCATAGAGAAATGCTATATAAATTAGATATGATATACAGAGCTTGAGGATTTTATTAGGGTAACCATGATTAAAAATCTACTTGAATCGGACCCACTTATTTGATCCACTATTATTTAGAAACCACAGGATAAGCAGACATCTTAATAGTAATATTAACTTCAGTGGAGTTGAATAAACCACTAAACATATATTTAATTTATTTTTGTATTGATTTATTTAAAGACCGAATAAACTGGCCTAATTTTTTGGCCCTGAACATTTCTAAGTCTCTTAATCACATCAAGGAAAATTCGTCACAAACTAGATCAAATAAAAATTCTAAATAATGCTTAATATCATAGTTTACTTGAATAAATATATTTTATTACTAAATAGGGAAAATTATATATTTTAAAATTGTAAAGTGACTTTTGCCACACCCTGATAAGCCTCCCTCTTATTTGTATCCTTAATTAAACGTCCTACAAAGACAACCTCAGAATCTATTGACTTTAGATACTATGAATTTGAATCATGCTCAGATTTTAAAAAGACAGCTGAATTGATTTTCTAAACTTCCACATTATGCGAGAATTTCAATTACTCATTTGAATTTACAGTACCCTTTTTTATTCGAACGGAATTTTTATTGTGGAATTCAGACTTGAATCCGTTGCCCACGAGGCTGGAAATCTTCCCTGAAATCTTCGCTACTGTGCCCTTAAAGTTTCTCAGAAGAATATTTAAATCCTTGCTGCATAAGGATCATGAGGAATTAACCTTACTCCAAAGAGTGACTGAAAAAATAAGATAGGATTTGAATACTGATAAAAATAAACTATTTAGTTTTTTTTTCTCCTTTTTTTACTAAATCTCTTTTGTGTATAAACTTTAAAACAGGATTATTTACAATACAAAGACGTTTGAGGCTTATTGGAAAAACAGAATCGTGGTGAAAAATCTCATTTTTAGAACTCGAGTTAGATAAAATCCAGACCGTGAGGCGGCTAGAATAAGATCTGTTACAGTTACGAAACAAAAAAAAAACCTCTCTTTTGAATTTGGTATGAACTGGAGAAACAAATATAAAAACTGTTTTCTTTATATATTTTGAGCTGTAATGAAAAAACATCATGGTGCTTAATAATGGATATTCTTTCCATTCCGCTTTAAATCTTAAAATTAGAATTTAATATAAGAATGTAGTACAATTAACTGCGCGAATATATTATTAGGATATTTCAGAACAAACTAAAACTATAAATTCAATACTGACATAATAAGTTATAATTGGGATTTTAAGTGAAAAATGTTAGTTATTTATCTTTACAAAATTATTGTAACAGAGTATGAAGAATTATCGGATTACGTAAGCTTTCATTTTTAGTTCGGTATTAAAATGAATAAACAAATTTTTGTGGAAATATTTTCGGAAAAAATTTTGGCAACTAGTCAGAAGATAAATGTAAATAGTCTTTTGAAACTCAATATTTAAAGTTTTTTAGACAAATTTAACTTGAGCTTTGTGGTTTCAAATTATTATATCCTCAAAGTCAATAATGCAATTCTAAATAAAGAATAAACAATTCATTCCCTAGAGTCGTTTTTCTTTCAATTTTAATTAAAGTTAGACTATATACTCTCGTGATTGGAATAAAAAGTTAATTTGAAGACTAATTTTTATTAACTGAGTTGTAATCTTGTAGTTTTAAATACGAATATTTCTGAAAAATTACTAAAGCTGGAATTTTAATAACACGCCATCTCTTTCAATGGATTCATTATAGATGTCTCTAATTTGTACATAAATTTAGAACATGATTCCTTAGTTAAAGAAATCAATATTTTATTATCTCTTCTTTCGCTATTTTACTACTATCTTTTATCCTTTATTGATTTTTTAGAAACATTAGTTTTTAAGAATTTACTTTTTGTTCATTTTTCTATGCGCCTTAAATCGTACTTATATGTGCTAATTATATTAACTATTATTATTTTATGTTTGTTAATATGTTTTAGTAACTTTACAGAATATTTGATCCCTTTTATTTGAAAGCAGCAAGTTCATTTTTGTTGTTTTACCAAAGGTTAGGTATAAATAATCAATTTAAAATATAAAATACTTTATCAAGTCTGACAAGGTTTCTTCCAATTTATCAATGTGTAATTGATTTACAGAAATCTCTTTCAACGAATTTAACTAAATTCATATATTTACGGACTGTAAATGACTTACACCATTTTCTATATTTAGTTATAAAATTTTTAATTTCAATAATGAAAATAAGTATCGTATAACATAGTTTGTATTAATCCAATTATGTGTTTATTAATAATAACAAGAAAATAAAAAGGAGTAATGTATTTTATTTGAACGTTAATTAGATTTATATCTTTACTAATGTAAGATATTGCCAGCCATTATTTATGTTCTTTATAAGTAGTGTTTTGAAATATTCATTGATGCACATGAGGCATGAGGTACTACATCCTTATATATTTTATACGTATTAGTTTTCATGTTATTGTTTATAATAAAGGTGCCAGGGCGATACTTAAATTTAGCCTTCTTCCGACATGTGAGTGATAACGCGTTCAAATTTGAGTCTCATCATTGTTTTATATAAAAATAATATACAGCGACGAAAAACCCACCAATATATTTTCAACTAGTTTATTTTTATCAATTAGTACATTTTTCGTTTCTGAATTTTGTTTTGTAGATTTTGCTGAAATGAAGTTCTCTTTGTTTCATCTCGTGTAAAATAAATTTATTATAACATCATAATAATCATGTGATGTACAAGAAATTGTTTTTCGTAAAACTGTATCTATAATACAAAATCTGCATCGTTAAGAAGATACGAATGATGCAAAGAGTAAAACTTTTGATCAATTATTACAACGTCATTTCCAACGACTGTACAGTAATATAATTGTCATTTGCAATTTGATTTTGCTAGTAGAGCTACATTATTATATTCAATTATAAGGACTTCGTTATATTTTGTAAATGTTAAACAGCAAGAGGAATTTCTGTAAGGTAGTTCTTCCTAAACACATATTAACTTTATTATCGAGAAAATTATGAAATTCTACATTTAAAGACAGATATTTCTGTATATAATTGAATGAAATAGGATAATAATGAATAGACAAAGAGTTTTGTAATCAAAGAAAACTAAAGTATCTTTCTGGATTTTAATACTAGAATTGTACTTCCTTGCAACTTTTTAATGCAACTATTTTCGCTGAATACTATGACTTTGGACAAGAGTCATTTTCCTTCATCATTATTTGAGGTCACTTCGCACAAGTAATTTTACTTGATAGATGAATTGTCTTAGGTCTCTTTGTTAAAGATTTTCTCGTGTCCATTCATTAACGTACGAGAAATCTTCAAGCCGTTAATTTTCTTTAAATTTTTAAGTACAAATTAAGGGTACTGACATGAGATGAATTCAGAATACCATAAATAAGACTAATTGTTTTGGTGGCATTTTGTTCTCAACCTAGTAAAACTTAGATCTTCGTGTGCCTTAGCAATACGTAACCAGCTTACCACCTGATGGG
>BMAW01029255.1:0-69775 GCA_019974015.1 Nephila pilipes | reverse complement strand
CTTTCAGGACTTTTATGGATTTTTGAACTTTCAATTCAAAAACAAATCCACCACACAACGTTAGGTTTACGAAGACAGCTAGTTAGTGTTCTAGTTGTGAATATATATTAAAATATTTCTATATAGTATACATTTACAGACACATATTTTATTCATTGGATTCCAAATAATTTTAACGACTAAAATTCTCATTTGTGTATCATTGCTTATGATTTCTAATCATGATTGTATTCATTATGAGATTTTTATTAAATATCCCAAATTGTGAACTTTACAATATCATTAATCACAGCCTTGAGTAAACGCTAAGCGGGACATTTCTGGAAGCTCCAGAGACTGACTTTATGAGTATAGAGAAGCTGATAATGCACTAAGCATGGTTTTTTGATGTATGTAAATAAGCTTATGTTTTCTTGGTCTTGTATTCAACAACGAATATAGGGACTATTCCTTGACTTAAATCATGATAACTAAATCAAAATAGTTTTTATGTTTTTAAAAATGACTGGAAAAGAAAAGAAAATTCCTTTTGTTTGAAGTAAAATAAATATTTTGTGACATTTAATATGCTAATTTTTTCAAGGGTTATTTTTTATTCTTTATTAGTGTACAGCTTTACTGAAATTCATTGCATCGGGCGATCATTTTTCAAGTGGACATCTGAACCCCAAACGACGGAACGGCCCTTCAGGATTCGCCAAAGGCCACTCAACTACTGTGAACTAGTAATCACCCAGTTTCCTCAAGGAAACAAAAACACCGCCGTCTGTAATAAAATTATCCTTTCTATAGGGATGTTGCCGATCACCCACGTCTTAAAAAGGGGGAGGAATATATGCATCTTGCTTTTTCAACACGTTGTGAAAGAAAAGAGAAATCTTTTAGCAACCGCTAGCTGTGCTTAAGTAGACCGCTTTAGGAATATCTTAATGCAAAAAAGTAAAACGCATGGAGGGTTAGTTTCATCGGAATATTCTCTTGCAATTTATTCATTAATACCAGTCCTAACAAAAATATAATCCTTTCACTTTTAATCATTTTTGCGTGGCTTGCAATATTTTCGAAATGTCTTAAGAATAATGGCATGCCTTGATCGTTTTCATATTTTGGTAGAAGTTTCATTATAATACTTTTACTATAGTTATTGGAACAATCCATAGAGGCAATTCATTATTTGAAATAACTCCAGCCTCTTGTAATATTTAAAAATTCATGTTGCATATTGAATTTCTGCAATTCAAGATCTTGCAAAGTAATTCAGTCTAACTTATTTCTATTTTGATTCCTTTCTTCTTTTTTTCCTAACTATTTTTTCTTCTATCCTAGATAATACGACTGTTAGATCTATCTTTGCGAATTCCTCTTCATAATTTGGATTTCACATCATAAATTTCCTTATCTCAAATACCGGCGAAAGGGATTGTACATTAAGACCCTGTTCCTCAGCTAGATATATAAGATCTTGCATGTTGTGTCCTTAGCCAGGAAACTCACAAATTTTTCTTATATTTGTAAATATTAAAACAACAACAAATACTCTCCCTTTTAGGAGATATTAATTGCAAAATTAAAATATTCTAAATATTTTTAACATTTAGTATGCATACATCACTCATATCCAAATATTAATACTAATAATACGAAAGCATTTTCTGAAATTTCCAAACATTTCTAAACTAGAGACTCTAAAATACACATAAAAATCAAATTTAAAGCATAATTAAATACATCGAACGTTTAGAATACATATATAAGAAAATCAAAATGTTAATGTTAATAATACGAAAGATCTCATTGAATATTCCAAGTATTCCATTCCAAGTTCTTTACACAATATTCTTTACAAACCATCTTATAACTAGAACTCTGAAATATGTGTTGTATGAATTTTAAATTTGTCTTACGTAAATTGTATGTTAAACCTCAATTTTAACAGTTATTATTTAAAACGAATCTCATCCGTATTTTCCTTTTTTTTTCATTCTATTCATGCCCCGACCTGTTGAGATTTTATCCACGTTCACAGTCCACATTATTACAATCAGTGAATTTCCGACATGCAGCAAAAGGTTGAGGTATTTTTTTTATTCGTAAACTTGGAGTTTGTTTTGCATGGAAGAAAAGTTCCAAAGCAAAATCTTTTTCTATTTTATTAAATGTAGTCTACTGGATTCGATGTACATAGGAAGTTAAAAATGTGCAGAAACGTCCGGTTTTAAATAATGATGATTATAAGGAAATTGATTGAATTAAAATTTTATTATTTGAGAGATTCGTAGGAATCAGAGATGTTTTGCCTGGCTCCTTTAATATTATGCCAGATGGGATAAATTTCTAGATTTTTAATGTTGAAGTTGTTGATATTTTCGAGTAAGTTGAAGAAATTTATGGCAATTATTAGAAAGTGGTTAGTTAGTTTTGAGATTTTGTGAGCTATTAGAATTTTATGATTTGTCATATATCTAGAGGTATTAGCAATAATTCTTATTGTTGACCTTTGTGCGTTTTCTAATAAATGTATATTGCTTTTACCAGAGATTTCCAATAGAAAACATCCGCTAAGTATTACAGGATGCATAATTGTGGTATAAATAAACATTTTTTTATTTAGATTCATTATAGATTTACATTTCATTAGGAGATAAACTTTATGAGATAATTTATACTCCACATAAAAGGGGGAATCCCTTAATTCACTGTACAATTTTCTCGATCTCTCAAATGGGGATCGTGAAGGTGAACTGATTCCCACGACAATAACAAAAACTATATAGAATATGCTAATTCGGATTTGTCACATTTTTGTAAACATAGATTGAAAAAAAAAACAGTTACAATTTCAAATATAGGATGTTTCGGGGGACCAAAGTCCTCCCATTTGAGTGGTGTGGAAGTTAAGAGAGAGGGGTACAACCTCAGATGTCGTCTTCGTCACTTGACCGAGGTTCTAAATTACGAGGTCCATTGCCAATAGCCCTCGTATTACTTCTAGTGCGATGTTATTAAAATCAAACCAAACCAAATTAAATACATGATTTAAATTTGTTATGCTTCATGACAAAAGTGAGTAAACTCTTCTGACTAATAGTAAGATTTATAAAATATTTACATAGAATTCAAATTAGATTAATAATCCAACGAAAACTGCTATGTTGTGTCTTACAAAAAACATAAAGTAAAATATTTTAAAATACCTGGTTTTCTTATATAGAGAATTACATTAAAAATGATGAAACGTATAGAAGAATGAAGGATAAAGAAATAGTGAAGAAATATGTGAAAATGATAACAATAGAATGCCTAAAATTTATTACTTTTTTCACATGAATAATTTGTTATTTTTTTTCCAATTTTTAGAATATATTTACTTGTGAGCCTCGTAGGAACTGATGTTAAATATATCTTAAATAACGCAGAATATATCAGAAATAAATTTGTTTTTACAAGTAAAAAATATGAAGCATAGAACGTCAGTAAACTGAAATAAGATAATTCATTTTTAAGACGCTTCATAGAATCGATTTATCGAGTATTTTTTAACAGAAAATTAATATATTAAAAACATTTTTTTATTTAAATAGTATACGAAAAATTAGAGCAGAATTTTTATTAAATTTAAAAAAAAAAAAAAAAAAAAAAAACTCTAATATTCGTTCTCAAAATAGCGATTATGTTACAATGTATTATAATGGTTATTTTTTTTAAATTAAAAAATAACACGTTTGTATTTATTTTATTTACTGCGAAACATCATTTAGCATTTGCACAAATATGTATTTTAAACAGACAATAAATGTTCACGTCGTTTATTTTAATTACTAAATACTTTTTTTTCTCACGATATCAGGTAAATTCAGTTATACATTATAATTAAATTTTTGTAATTGTAATAAACATTTTCATTGACATTTAACACTATAAAAGAATGGTTTCTTCACATAAAGAAAATCGAAGTTCAATAATTTTAAAGGTTACCTAAAATATTAATATAAAATTGTTATGATTTTCAATTTTCAAAATAAACTGTGTGCTTTGATTAAAATTAATTACTTTCTGGTACATAACGTTTCTAAATTTCCTTAAAAATGAACAATACTGTTTAAAGACTTATGATAATTTAAAATTTAAGAAACAATATCTCTCAAATAAATTTTAAAAAATTTGTAAAACTTTTACAAGCTTACGAATATAACTAAATGCATATAATTTAAAATAGTACTTAATGTAGTAATTCAGTAATAATTCGACGGCAATGTAATGAGTTTTATTATTAGAAAGTATGGTATTAGCCTCGTATTATTATGCATTCATTTTTGCAATAATTTTAATTTAATTACAAATTAAATTAAATATGCAACAATAGTACCGATTGCAATCATTTCTAAATACAGTGATTTTTTTTTAATTATTAAAGTTACTTATTTGATCTTGAAATGTGGCAATATATATCATTACATTTAATTATGCAAAAGAAAGATTTAAAGTTAAGTGAAATATTCAGTATTTTTAATATACCATTAGAATATAAATTTACCAGCTGTGCGGAAGTCGTCTCAGTATGCTGCGGAATCATTTAAAGTATCCTTAATGAGCTTGCTTCGTTACCTGAAAGAAGTCATAATTTAACAAATATCTAATTCCGGAAGGTTGCTTACAGAATCGATTTGTAAATTTAGTTTAAAAGTCTCATGTGAAGGACTCTTTCCCTTATGTTGGGATAATTATACGCGAAAATAATTAATTTTCTGTCAGCACTGACTTTAAAATCATGAAAAGGGGGAAACATATTACTATCTTGCAAACAAAATAACGCAGTGAATTAATTTTTGAGGCTTTTAGGGAAAATGTTTTGTAGAGATTCTCAAACAACCAGACTACTAAATATGAGTTGAGAGAGTAATTGTTTAAGTAAGGCAAATATAATTTATAGTACAGAATAGTATTTTTTTTTCTCTCTAACTTTCAAAATTATTTATTACACTCGGATTACTTATAATTTTGACTACTGATCTGAAGTGAATTATAGAATATGGCTTTTTGAAATCATGCCATTACATATTTAATACAATTTAATAAGAAAATATAAATAACTAATGGTGACTAATAAAATCAATCTAACGATTATTATGTGATCAAAACTAAATATACGTGAACACCGCCAATGATTCCTGTACTTAAGATTTGCTGCATTCAGAATTAAAAAAAACCAATTAAAAATTTCTCTTTGATAAAATATTGATATAACTGTTTGAGTATGAAAACTGTTCATTGTGTATTGTATTTCTAAAAGTTAAATGCCATTAATCATTTTTGACTCATGACATTTCAAGATCCTTCATTTATTTGATGTTATATGAACAACAAATTATGGGAAGGAACACATACCTACTCAGTGCATTTATCTTCGGTACTTTTGCAAGTACAGATTATCCTTTACTCTCAACAATTTTTCAGCTTTTTCCATATATACATTATGCAAAATCCAGTTTCCACCGTTCATCTTTGGCAGCAGTAATATATCTTATCTAATAATGCCCAGACAAATTGAGATTAGATGGTAGAGATTCAGATATATATTTCATTGCGGCTTCAGTTTTAAATCAATGTTTATCCATTACAGTGGTCGATAAGAGGTATCCAGTCCCTCAGTAATACATCACTACATACTCTCTATTATAGAAAGTTCTAAGAAATGTGCTGGATAGATCAACAATCGAACAAGATCCACAATCGAACGAACGCAAATTCAGGATTTGTGTTCGTTAATTCTCTTGTTTAAAAGCAACGTCGATATGGTTTACGATGGGCCTTACTGCAACTGCAGTTATCCAAAGTGCCAGCAATGTGCAAAAGAGGGGACCGAGATATATATTCAATGCTTCCCTCCAAAAAGTCAACTTCGAAATGCTGAAACAGAAAATAATGATGAATGTAAGCTTGAGGCTTCAATCTCGTGAGGCCTCTAGAATACGTCCATCATGATGCTGAATGTAAAACTAGGATCTGTCTGTAGAGTCGAACGACAATTTACTGTGTGAATGATTTTAGTCCAACAAACATACATATATGTATCTGTCTCTGCTAAGTCGTCATGTCAAATAGCAGAAATGGAAGCTGGACCATGACATTGTATAATTCGTTAAAATAGTCATGAGATTATGAGCAATGGTAACAACAATATCATGAAGAGCTTCAAACCCGGCATACCACGATTTTTTACTTTACAACTCTGACATATGCTTGTTGAAGCTCCTCTTTTTTTCAAGAGCTTATACTTTTTTAAAGAGATTTACGCTAGTGACTAAATTCGGAATGAACCTCGAATATAAAATTATCTGTATATCCATCCTTTCTTATATAGAATGAGATACCGTAACTTTTGCACTATATTAAATGAAGCGAAATATTAAGGTTTTGCCAATCTCTGTCATTTTAATACAAATGACATTTGCTGAATTGATCTTACATAGTACTGCAATTTTAAAGGCTATAAAATAATGTGAAATTAAGTATAAGAAAATATGAGCTTATACACTCATATATGAGCTTATACACTCATATATGAGCTTGTACTCTCATATAAGAGCTAATACACTCACATATGAGCTTATACACTCATATAAGAGCTAATACACTCATATATGAGCTTGTACACTCATATAAGATTGTATAAAAATTTACTGAAAAATTTCTTGAGAGTTCAAGTAACAACATTTAAATATATAAGGATATAAAAAAAGTATAAAGTGAAAAACTCTTGCTCAGTCGTGACACTTAATTGTCTGTTATTAGTCAAGTGGTATTCCACTTTTCAATTTTTTTTTTGAAAAGCTTAAAATAACGAATTTTTAGTTGGGTAGGAGTAGTAAGCTGTTAAATGCATTTTCTCCCAACCACACTGTTATTTTTCTTTCTCTGAAAAAATAAATTCGTTTTACTGACGAGCTAGATCCAATATTATTCATTACCTTTGTTGCCAATCTTTATTAATTTATTACATTTTGTTTTTAACTCTTTTCAATGCATGAAAAAAATTAGCAGAATTTATCGATCTTTTTTTGAAATATTCGAATCAATGAAAGCTTTATATCATCTATTTGCATTACAAATACAACCTGTTATGCTATAGGTACATTTTTTTTTTAATTTTGATCATATTGTCAGTGATTTAGAAACGCGCCGTATGAAGAATCATTAATCCCATTAAAGATCATCAGTATTGTTGATGACTGGTGCAAATGATGTCTTAAGTGAAAAATCGATGGACTTGAAATACTTGTTACGAAAGGTTTTCTTGCCTTTCTACTTTCAATTACTGAATGGTAGTGATAAGTTATATAGTAAAAGAACTAAATTATATATCGATTAAATATGTAAGAATTATTCAAACATGTTTCAAGAAAAAAGTTTATAAATGTATAAAAAGCTAGTTTTTGAGTCATACAATTATGTTTGTGTGGTACGACATTTATGACAGTCATCACTCACTTTAGATAATAATTATGTTTCATGTAGTGTATATGAATATACGACTATAAAACTATTTGACTGACTTCGATAAAAATATACGACTGGAAATCAAAAAAAATAAATAATAATAATAATAAGATTTAAAATTCTAATTTAAAATTTATTAATCTGAGAGCGTAAATATACATTAAATAATATAAAGAAATGAGGAATAAAATAACAATGGAGAAAGCAATGCAAAAATAAAGCAATGCATTCAAACATCAAGCCCTAAGATAACAAGTAATGGAGAATATTTACTTTAATTAACTAGGTGTAAGAACGGTTTACTTAAAAAATAGTTACTAAAAAATAAAAATATCCATCCTTATGTAGAGAATTTCTAAGATACATTTAGTTACTTATAAAAAAAAAGAAAGGAAAACTATGATTTATCGAAATAATTGCAGAAATGAACTGAAGATAAAATGTAATGAAATGTTGATTATTTTACTTATTAAACAACTATAGTTCATAACATTTACAGTTTCTTTTAAAAACATATTCCATTAAAATGAAATTTCATTTGAGTTATTTTTTTATATTTATAAGTAAAAATTAATCCATTAGTTATCTTGTAGAAGAATTCTGTAGTAAAATAACAATTCTGTTTTTTTTTCTTCGTTATTTTGCTTATTTATTAACTTTTTGCTCGGACAAACTTCAAAAAATCATTACTGTAAAAGCAATATTTACTTATTGTTCTTATTGATGGGTTCCTTTTTTGTTATTATATTGTTTTCTTAAAATACCTAAACATCTTCTATTTTTGTAGCTAACTACTTACAAATTGATTTTAAAATAAATTTTCAAGTAAGGTATATATATGTATGTGTGTGTGTGTATATATACATATATATGTATACATATATATGTATATATATATATATATATATATATATATAGGTTGAGTAAATAAGACTCAGTATTCTTTATTTTTTTAAGTAAGATAAATTTTGCTATTTTACTAATATTCCGATGTATTGGGTAGTAATGATTTGACTATCTGATAAATGACTCTCCATATTACTAGTTTTAAAATAATGCTCTTAAGAATTTATTTTTAATTTTTTTCCTGTTTTACTTTTCTTTACTTTATACCTCCTTCACTTCATATCATTACAATTTAGCATTCGACTTTTATTTATATAAAGCAAATTGTCTTCACTCTCATAAATTGGAGCATCTTGGAAACAGTTATATACAAATGAAAAAAGCTTTAATTTTAAATATTTACTTAGCCGGAATTGTGCTAATAGAAGTAGAATATTTTCTAAAATAAACGCTTAGGCATACCTTTTCAATACTATTTTGATACAATTGAATACAATGATTTGTGATAATTAATATTTTGAATCTAATTCTAAGGTATTGATACTCGAGCTATTGGTTGATTTATTTATCATTCTAGAAAAATGGCTATTCTAAGCATTACCCTAGGAAATTATGTTTAAGCAATTATAATTAATAATTAAATTGGTATCGTAATGCAAATTACTGAATTCTACGAATATATATTAGAATTCTGATCCATTGTTTTCATGGGTTGCCTGAAAAGAAAAGGATGAATGAGAGAAAACAGTGAATGCGGATTAAAGCCAAAACACGAAGAAAACAATGTATACATATTAACACACCTAATGTATGTAGCATACTAAGTAAATGTAATATGTTACTATCAAAATGAAAAACAAATAAATCGAAGTTGAAGAACATTTAGTGATATTTATTTTAAGAAATCTTTAAATTTTTGCTAATCTTTGCGTTTATTTTTAAAATTAAAGAGCAAAATTTCAATTTTAGAACATTTTTCTGATTCCTTTCTGTAATTTGATATGCGTATATAAAAGTTCATACGATTTAAAATGTCATAATTTAAAATGTCAGACTTGACATAGGAGTAGGCACAGCCTGAGCGTCATGAACATTATCCTCTGCTTTTTCGCCCTTATTTTTATTTTTCGCATGGAAATATAATCACTAAATTTCACACGAGACACATCCTCTGCAGCACGCAACCACTCTTCATCTACATTATGCCACATACATCTTCATGTAATCTTCATCTGCAACTTCACTTCATTTGCGTCTGTTCTGAACAGTTGTCAATAAGTAGAATCATTCACTTTTTTGGGCGCCGACTGATGTATCTAAATCACGAAGAAAAAAATTTGTAGAAATATCACTTTTCATCCATGCTTTGACATTCATATGGTGGACTACCGGCAGTTTCTTCACATTTTTGAAGCATCGATATCTAGCACATTTACCAATAACGAGGGGTAATCTTTTATCAGAAACGTCCTTATTCATACATAGCAGCACTGTAAGGAATTCTCTGGAAAGTGTACCACCATGACAAGACTCTCCTTTAAGCGCTAACGTTTTTCCAAACAAGCATTTTTAATTCAGACCTGTCTCGTCTGCATTGTAGATGTCATAATCCATATATCCTTCTTGTAACTTCTGAAGTTTTTCAAACCACATGTCTATGCTATCACCATTTAGTACTTGAGGTAAGTATTTCAACTATTTCTATCTCGAAGAATATTTTCCTTCACAGGAATATTTGAAAAATGAGCCTGCTCGTAACAAGAGAAGAGAACACTTTTCAACTCACTGTAAGTAGACATTTTGTTAGTTTTCCTCTTTTTGCTGAAGTTCTATACTTATGAGCTTGTTCTCTAATTTCTCCATTTTTGAAATTATATCACACGAGGTCGAAGGAGGTATAACCTTAACTACTTAGCTATGTTAATATTTTCCTGAATAGGATTCTTTTCCATATCATCTATGATGTGCAGCCTTCCTTCAAATATTCGGATCTGTTTTTTCATTCATAAAATTCACAGAATGCATAACATTTAGCGTATAAAATAAAGCGCAGATTGCATTAAATTGAACGCCTACACATTGGAGAGAGATAGAGAGACAGAAATTAAACACGCTCACTCAACACAGTTACATGTTAGCAAGGAATGAGAAAGAATGTGGTAGCTGGCTGAAATGAATGCAGCCATCCCCTCCTTGCCTACTCAGAGAAGAATAACCCATTTTCTATACAACAACACCTGTTCCGTATTCAGTAGTTCACAAGTACATACATGTGACAATATATGCGTCAATTCCTGTTTTCCTCCGAAAACTGCATCAATAGTTATTTTAGGATAAGAGAAGAATTTGTATGCCGTATGGGTACGCTTGAACTTCAATTTCACTTCTGCTGAGAAAAACATTTCAACAATGAATGCGGGAAAACGACTTTTTGAAGAAAGATTCATACGAGGTTTCGTCAACGTTACTTAATAACAATTTATGCAGAGACCATACATATCAAACGATCATTGCGGAAAAATTATGGATGTGGGAACAATAGATAGCTGTTTCACTGTCTCTACTGATGTTATTAATTTATTAATCTTTAATTCCTTAAAAAAAAGAACTTATATGTTTTCGAGAAACACTCTCTTTTAAATCTATTGTTATGAAAATATATTTAATTACCTAATTTCTTAGAGTGTTTCGTCCAACTTTTAAAATATTCATTTTTCTATTCGTAATGTACTAAATATATTTATTTATTTTTTCTCCTTGCTTAGTAGAGAATTAAAAATAAAATCAGTTTTAATTTACCTTCAGACATCAGTAACTATATCATAATATTTATAACGTATTTTGATATATTTTTCTTAAGATTTTTGCCTTTAATGAAGAGAACTATAAACATATGTATGCCTCTAGCAAGTTATTAAAGATTGGAGGTAAATTTATAAACAATATCATTTGAAATATTAATTTTTGTGGAATTTTTTCCAAAAATGTAAAACACATCTTTTATTTTCTCTCAATGTTATGTATAGTATTTCACGTTAATTTTATTAATGATTAAAATATCTGCGTCAATATGCAGAGTGAAGTTCAAAATAATGAATGTAGGAAAACATTGATCGTTCGTCTATTTTGTTTTGGGGAAGAATTTTGACACCTCATAACTAGAGTTTAAATACTAAATCAGATAATTACATAGTTCTTGAAATTACAAGAAACTGTGAAAACTACTGAATAAAAGTTATGACAGAGATCATGCTGACAATGTGAATGTAAATAACTGTTGTTGTTGAGCATCTATTGATCACTATCTAAGCTTTTAAGACAGTGCACTGATATTTATTTTGAAGTATGACTCTTATTAACGAAAGCCAAGGAAAGAAATAGAAATAAGATTAAAGTAGAAATGTGATAATAGATGATAGTCTATGACAGAAATACTACCAAGAATGTTTATGTGACTTTTTGCTGAAAGAAGATTTATGATCAGCAAAAATGTCACCATTTTATTTTGGAAAGATATTAAAGGATGTTTATAACTCTAGATATTTAAGCCTAAAAGTAATATTATGATAGTCACGTTTTGCTTCCCTTCTTTTTTATATGGACATTTTGTCATGGACAACTCTAACATATTTATTTTTAGATCATTTTGAGAAAATAAAATTATAAGCATACGGTATTTTATATAAAATATGGAAGGTTATTATTGCAAGAGTTTATTACTTTTCAAGCTAGTTTTCATTCAAAAGCAAATTATAAATAAATATGAAATACTATTTATCTCAGTCTGAATGAAATACTATTTCCATTAGAAACATTGGTGGCTGTCTCATGAACTAAATAAAATTAATTTCTGGCAATTCCCTATTATATTTCAAAATTAGAATTATTTCTCTTATAGAAAGTGGACATAGATTACTAGATTCTCCAATGTTTGAAGCAATATATTGTAATGACTAACATTTCAAAGCACTTCCATGTTTTCCACTTGCAGACATTAGGTTATTGCTTTCTGCCTTTGTTTCAAAGCTAATATTCATTTTCTGTTTCTCATTCTCCAGCAACATGATTATTACTCAAACGAATTTGTTTACATATATATTTAATTGTAGTTTGCTTATTAATTATCTTAAATTGGTGATATTAGTAATTTAAATTAATTTTCTAAGCAATATATAAGACGCATGGTGTCAGTTTTAAAATTGTCTTACAGACTTATAATGCAATCTCTCGATTGTTTTGTATACATGTAAAATAAAGAAGAATATATTAAGTTGAAAATACATATAAAAATGTGTATATAAAAAGAATTAAAAACATTTGATATAAAAAAAAAATTGTTATTCAGATGTAAGCAAGAAAAGCGTATGCTCATTACAGAGTTTCACAACTTTTATTTTCTTAATTTTTTGCAAAGAAATGACATATAATGCACAAATTTGTTATTGCATTTTAGTCTATTTTATAAATTTTAGGCCTTATTCTTATAAAATTATTGAAATAGAATGAAAAAGCTAACGACTCTCGATAAATAAAAAAGCAGACATTTAAAACATATAATATTATTAGTCATTTTAATATTTGTACACTTTGTGTGCCATTATTTACATAAATATACAAAATAAACATATAAATAACTCTGTTGATGAAATTTATTCTTGAACTTTTAACATTTATTTTCGCTTTAAAACATATGGAAATTTGAGTGAAAAATTAATTAATTTTTAAAGAAATCATTCAAAACAACTGCGGATAATGTATTTATTTAAGAAAATTTGCGTTTTAACTTAATGTTACCTAAAGTTCAATTAAAAAGAAAAAAAATATTCCGATTTATTTAATTCCTCCCAATCTAAATTAACTTTTAAATTTTTAAAGTATTTATATGACTTTATTGAATTTTGTTAATAATACACACTTTTAAAAGAATATAAGAAGAAATAAAACACATGTTAAGGCTTTAAGAAATTCAAAAATTTTGAGAACAATTACAATTTCACATAATTTGAGCTAAAAATTAAAAAAAAACCATTAATTTTATGTTTTTGTTATAATATTTATTTCGTTATATTCATATCTAAACCATTTAAAACTAGAATACATTGAAGGGACCAAATCTTTCAGAAATAACAATACATTACGCATTAAATTAATTACATAAACTAAAATACATTTAATTACTAGGGAACTTGAAACAATTAATCACAAAAGATAATGGTTAAATTTCTTGAACGGATTATGAAATCATAGGTCTTAAGCTGATACAAAATGTTACTCATGGCATAAATTTTACAATTATTTATTAGAGAAATATATACAAGATTTGGCTATTATAGAAAGAGACTGACACAGTAAAACATTTTATTTTCATTACATATATATTTACTTATCTTAAACATCAGTATACACCATTCCTTTATCCCTACAACGCTTCATATGAATCTTGCATTATTCGAAGCAGTGTTGGAAGTCTGCTGCCAGTTCTGTTGAGTATCCATGGTGATTCCTTCAGGATGCGTGACGCTTTCTCTTTTACAGTTTCAGCGGACTCAAATATTGTTTCTTTTAATACATTTCACCTTACAAAACAGATAGAAGTCCTATGGAGTAAATATGATGGATGATCTAACACTGGAATGCTGTACTTGACCTAGAAACCTCTTGACAGACAACATTTTGGTGGAAAATCTAGTACTTGACCTTCCACAATTTGAGTCGCTTTTATTCTATAGTCTTTCATGAGTTCAGCAAGATTGAGAAGAAAATAATGTTGATTAGTAGTTTGACCTTCAGGAAAATAGTGAAGGTACATATTATCATGAATATCGATAAAAACTAACATCATTGCTTTGCTCATGGATTAGAGCTTCAATTCAGAATCATAAGTAAAACGCCATGATACGTCCTAGTTTATTATTTTTTCCAATAAGTTTGAGTCTCTTTCATAGCTGTTCAAAGTGTCAGTATAAACAATTTTAAGAGCGTGTTGTTTTTCAAACTTGAAAATTTTAGACACAATTTTGTAACATACTTTTAGCATGTCAAAATTGTTATGTAAAATGTATCGACTGATTCTCAATAAATTCCTACAGCCTCAGAAATTGCTGGAATACTTACCCGATGACCAGATCAAACCGGAATTCCAATTTTTCGATATGACCCTCTGTTTCAGAATGAATGGGCGATCCCAGTATGAATCATTTTTGACGTCTTCTCGGCCAACATGAAAAAGCATATGCCACTCAAAAATCCGTGTATGCTGTTAATATTCATTGTTATTCACTTTTTACACAACATAAAGGGCACACACAAATTAAACACAAAGGGCAACTCAGCATTTCAATGACACTTAAAATTATTTCTAGGTTATAAATCCTATTACCAAGTGCATTCATATCTTTTTTGAAGCTATCGTTATTGTTTCCACGGTTCCAATTTCACGTTCGTTGCTCGTGCTAACTGTATCAATTGACTGACCAGCAGAATGACGATTACCATGGAATTTTTATTTTTTTATTTTTTGCTCTGTCGTTTATTTTTCGTATAACACATAGTTAAAATAAAGAATATTAATCTTAAAAACTATTACACAATTTAAACAGTTATTTCATACAGAAATAAAATGAAAATTGAAAGCAGAAATCAGACGTAATTCAAAAAAACGCTGCTCAGCAAAATAGTAAACAGAGTGTGTATAGCTACTGACTTTTTGAAAATTGTAATACTAAATGTGATGCCAGGTTTCTCAAAATAAATTTTAATATATTTTTAAAAAAAATTTAAAAAAATTTAAGCACAAAATATTCTAAATTTGAGAAGACATTAACTTCCGGTTTCGAAATCATGACTTCCGGCAATATTCTTGGAAATTGGTCTGATATTTAAATACATATAAATTGATTTCTATATACCATAGGTTCAAATAGAAGGTAGCTTCAGAAAGAGGAGATATCAAACATATTAATGGATAAATTTAAAAAATTCGATATTTTCTCCGAAATTCGAATTTTTAACATATTCGGATACCTTAAAAATTGCAGTATTGTCTTACATACCATATTAAGCTTTAATGCAAAATTAATAATTTTTGCTTTTATATCTATTATATTACTTTTCTTTAAATGTATTATCCTTTCCCTTTTTTTCCTTTATTGCTTTTAGTAAAAACAATCAATTCAAAAAAGGAAAAATATTGTTACACTTTAGATTATATTGATACGTAGAAATGCTTTAAAACTAGGAAATAAAAAATAATCTTTAATTTTATAATCTTACAATTCCTTTTCGAAATAATAAATGAATGTCCTATTATTGATTTTCTTTATTTTTAATCAAAGCATAATTCATTCCAGAAAATTATCATAAAATTAAAAGTATTTCTGATATAAACTCAAAGAACAAATTGATAGCATCAGAAAATTTAAAGATTTAGAAGAAAACCATAGAAAGGTTTATTATGCTTGCTTACCAGATATTCTATTAGCCATTTTGTAAGAATACTTTTTTTAAAAAAAAAAAATTTGATTGGTATCCAATAAACAAAGTAACCAGATTTTTCTAATATCATTTAATAGATATTTTACTTTATATTAAGATTTAAGGTTTTTAAGTGTATCAAATTTCTTTTAAGTAAATATATTATGCATTTTATAACCAAGTAGAATAACTTAGCTGCATACGATAAAATATAATGCCAATATTTTTCTTTTTGATATTATCAAATAATTCTTTACAAGTTTAATTTATTAGATATTGTAAAATGAATAAGTTTACGTTTTTTCTTCATTACAAATTGGAGCCAAGTTTTTTTTAAATTTTCTAACTGATTGCTCATCAACAAGCATATCATAATCATTATAATGTACTAATGAAGATTACTTCATAATTCTGAACCACAGTCATGAGGTAAGAACAGTACTTCAGCATAAAACTCACAGTTTTAACTTCCTTATCGGACCAACATGACGAGTATGGTCATTGACATACAATTATATGAAACAAAATTATACATATTCTGGAAGAACGAGTTTATCATAAATTCCTATACCTTTCTTACTATTAATAATTAGGAGAAACACTTCTAGATGTATTGATATATTATATTATGCTCTGAAATTTAATATTTATTCATATTTTCTAAGGTATACATTCCTTTCTTAAATTAAAAATAAATTAAACTTTCAATGGAGCTCTGAAAATTAAGTTCAAGAAATTTGTAGAAAAAAAATCATGAAAAGCATTTCATGTATGAATTTAACTCCTTGAAAAGACTTTAAATTATAAGGCATTTTCAGACATTTTAATATGCAGCATTATGATCGCTCGGGATTAAATTATTATATGTGTGAGTTTTGAAATAAATATTTAAATTTTCACAGACTTTCTCTAAGTTAAACAAAGAGCATTACTTTGATGTTTAATATATATATATATATTCTGAGGACGATTAATTACGAATTTTTTTCAATTTTGTAATTTTAAAGAGAATATTTGATGGTAGTGTAAAAAAATTAGTAAATACAAAAAAAGTAATTGAGTGATTACCAGCTCTTAAAATTAAAATTGTAAAATAAATTATATTTCCGATATATTTTATACTAAATTTTCAAGAAATGCTATATGATGAATTTACTACATAAATTCAAAATTAAAGTAAGATATTTAAATAGCTTTAGAGGAATAAAAAGATTTGAATTCGTATAAAGCAGAAAATTTGGAAGAATAAAGATTCAGGTGCCGATACCTTTTTTGATTAAAATATTTATAAGTATTTGTTATCTTTTTATTTTATCAGGAACATATTACTAATTTAAAAATATTTTATAGAAGCATTTTACTGTTTGAACAAAAAGATGGGAAATGGATGGACAGTAAAGTATATCTATATATAATGTAAACTCTAAGAGAATAGTTTTAGGATATCATAATGAAAAAAATTAATTTCAACAATATTTGATAGAATAATATTTTTACTGTACGTATTTTATATCTTATATTTTATGTTAATAGGATAACAACAAATGATTGAAAGGTACATAGAAAAAAATTAAAAACATTCTCTTACATTTCTCAATTATACATACTGTAGTAAATTTGGTATTAATTAATAAGTATGATTTAGAGTTGAAATCTATTTGAGTTCATAGTTATTTCATATAAACTTTATCATAAGGTTTTTAAAGTCATATTATTTGCTGAAATTCAGACTCATATAATATTAAAACAGAGCTACAACAGCTCTTTTTTGTTAATGAAATATTTTTCCCGGTTTTAAAGTCAGGAACTCAAATAAAAGTAATTTTGAAATTGAGACAAATAATGCAAATCAACAGGACAAGTAAGTTAGGCGAGTTGAAAAAATGAATAGTTAAACAAACTTCGTATCAATTTAACTGTATGTCGTTGTACTTAAGTGAAATTTATATATAAAGATACAATGGTACTTTTAGGTTATCCTTTTTAAGAATTACTGCGATTCACTCCAATCTCTTTTATGACTCATTAAAAAAATTCCGTTTCATTTTAATTCAATTCACTTCATTTTTGCATACTTTCGTAAGTAATTCAGGAAATTAATTTTTGCTTCTTGATTAAGAATAAAAGATAGAATATAATAAAAGAACTTAAAATAACATTAAAATAAGCAAACTTCCAAAATATTGAAAGGAATTTACAATCTACTGTCATATGTGTTTTAAAGTTACATGGTATATGGGATAACGAAAATAATGAAAACTTGTTAAATTTCTTTAAAAAAAATGTGCATGAAAAAAAGTGCAGGAAAAGAAAATAGATTCTTTTTTCAAATATAACATGAACTATCTTGGATTGTAACTGTTTAATAAAAAGAAATCAATATGTTTATTTCTTAAGAAAATGCTATTCTCTCTATAAAAGTTGTAAGAATAAATTATTTTATTTTATTTATATGTCTCTTTTCAGAATGTTCTATATTTTTTAGTTTACTGTAAAGTAGTTGTAAAAAATTTATTTTTCTTTTAGGTATTATGACGCAATAGATTCTCAATTGCATTGAGAGAAATTAAACACATCAACAATTTAAGATTTCTATCAACAATTTAACAATATCAATTCTAGTAAAAAATTTATAGCATTTGCTTCTAAAAGAATAATTTTACGTTTTTTTCATTTACAAATAAAAACAATATCTGTGTGCGTTTAGATGATACAAATATAATGAACAGTTTCGACGGCAAAATTAAATTACTTGATTTGATATTTTTTTTTTAAAAAAAAAAACGCAATGTTTATTAAATTGGCAGTGCTCCTTGTATGTATTTCAGAATGTTCATTATTCTTAAATAATTGGGTGAAGCCTTTTTTAAATATTATGTTGTAGAAAACGAAACACTTTTAACATTCGCTAAAACATATGTTTTTCATGAATTTTGAAATGTTATGATAACTTTTATGAAAACTCCAAATAGAAAACGGCTAAGCCCAATCTGTAATGTTATAAAAGCAAACTGTATAACGGGCAAAAAAAAAAACATCATAGAGAGATGCTACTGAAAAAGAAGCATACTTCGCAATTTATTCTTTTTAAATATTATGTTCTTTCAGACTATTTCTCAAACGTAAGATGTTGTAAGAGTTTTAGACCAACATTCTGTTTCACGAGTATTGGATTAAATATATTACTTTGTCAAACGTGTTTCTACAGAATATTTCTTCTATTTACTAGATATGCATCACATCGAAGCTTATTCATAAATTATTCTGTATTTTTAGGTTCTTCTTTTATAGTTTTTGAATAAGCATCGATTTAAAAACGATGTGAATAAGGTATATCAACTTTGAGCAAATAAGTAAATTCTATAAGAGATTTCTAAAGAAATGCTTTCCCCCTTCTTTTTAAACATGAATATATTTGGGATATGAAATACTATTTTCTCACCTCTGTTCTACGCTGTGTGAGATAATAACATTAAAAAAATGTTGATCTAAAAAAGTCCAAAAATATAATTTTTAAGCTGAGGAGTCATTTAATTGAATAAATGTATCCTCATTGTTATCACCTTTAATATCTTTCCAGCGCATTAACATGATGTGTAAATATTCTTTCACAACAGCTAATGCTGACATTTTAACAATATAATCAATAGTTATATAAGGAGATTATTATAGAAGGTATTTACTTTGTACGAATAATTGTCTTCAAGATATTAAAATACTTCCACGAAAATATAATCTTCAAATGGAGTACATTAAGGATGTAAAGAGCTGACTCAACTTACCTTTAAAAGATCAAGTTGATAGAACTGGACAATTGGAAAAATACGTTTGCTTAGAAATCTATCAGAGGATTCTCATCTAATCTACAAATCAAAGACTAGACATAAAATAGTTTTCGTAAAGTCTAGCATTGGATAAAAGCCTTATTAATTGAACAATTATTAGAAATTCGAAGTATAATTTGAAACATTAAGGTAATCTTAAATTATGTAATGTATTTTTGTATACATAAAAATACAAAACATTTCTTGATTTTCGTCTGATACGGTTACTTTCTTCTTAAGACGTCGTTTCATAGTTCTTAAAGTATTAATATTATTAAAACTAACAACTTTAAAAGCATAAGAAAGCTGTGAATAGGAGCATGATATGAAATAATGAAAAACATTGTCACATCCATTATTCATTTGTATTTACACTTAAGAAGTTATTACGAAAAATTAAATTTATAAACGATGATTATAAAATAAGACCTTAGAAAATCAAGGATATGGAGCTCGTAGCATCTAAAATGGTTTGTTTTTCGTAAGTATCGTAACTCACTAGACAGTTGTCTAAGTCTCGGTTACTCGAATTCATAAACATGATATCTTTTCGACTTCAAAAAAAATCTCTGTCAGAACTTTTCCGGCAGATGACAACATCCTCGCCTTCTTTGGAAAGATTTCAAGGAGTAACCCATTGTTTTGACTTTTGTTTGGTTTTCGGTGTATAATGATGAATTCAATTTTCATCGAATGTCACAATTTGACCCAAAGTAACTGTGAGAACTCGAGGCAGCAGTAATCAAATTTTGATTTGGCAGAAAAGGATAACCAAATCAAAACAATTTTATGAATCAATATAAAATATTTTTCGGCTCCTTATAACAGGTGGCAGGATCTAATGGTAACAACAAATTACCTTAATGATGCTATCACTCTTCATAAACCATTACGTTTTAAAACAACTTCGTACTTGTTTGTTACTAAATATTTCTTACAGTAATTTTTTATAATAAATGTCCTTCAAAATATAAAAGATTTCTAAAATTAATAAGATTTTTTTTCGTGATTTTTAGATATAATAGTAAGCCTTATAATTAAATCTTACTCCATGGTGTAGAAAATTTTAATGTGCTTTACAACGAGATATCACTATCTGAATTTTAGGCAAATTTTTGACAGTCGTTGAGAAAATTGAGTTTTGAGTGTTTGATGAGTAAAAAATACAAGACATTTTCCACCCTTTTATTTTATTTCATTTCGAGCGAGCAGCACTATTATTTTTTGGAATGGAACCAAAAAATCTGACACATTTGAATATAATTACAGCAAAAACATAGTTATTTAACAGAGTTCAAACAAATTTATTGAAAATAACTTTTTATTAACTATAGCATTTTGAAAAAAAAACTCATTAGATCTGATCTTTATACTAATTTATAAGATATGAAACTATTTTCTGATAGTGAAAGAGATTCTACTTAGAAAATGCAATACTTTTGCTAATAAGCAAAAGGTGCAAATATACTATTAAGCAAATATATTATTAAAAATGGTTATAGCATCAAAGTTATAAACATAAAAAAATTAAAAAAGGTATTAAAATAAAATTAAGAAGGAAAATACACAAAATGCCAAAAAAGTTTCGAAAAAAAATGAAAAACTAGAATTTTCTGAGTACATTTTTTTTACGTGCATTAATATTACAAGGAATATATGAAAACAATTCAAACAAATCTAGAAATCTATCGATCTGAAATCTAGAAACCAATAAATTTTTTAAAAAAATTACTTTAATTCTCTTTAATGCTATATTTACAGTTAAAAAATAATTGAATAGCAAAAAATTTGGTCAAAATCGGCTACAGATAAAATACGATAGCATCTTCTTACATAAAGAAACACCAATATTTAAATTTATCAAAATACCAATATTAAAGTCTATTTAGAACAGTTGAATATGTTGATAGAATAGAAGTACTAAACTCTCTAACACCAATTAAAATTCATAAGCCAGCGCATCATACAAAGACTAAGAGAATTACAATTAACAACTTTACAAAATCATAATTTGTTTTTTAAAAAAAATCACAAAAATGTAAATAATTCATAGCAGAAAAGAAAAATAAATATAAAACAATGCTATCAATCAAACTACTTCTTACTTCAATCTATAAGCGAATGATTTTAGACAGTTTAATTTAAGCAGTAAAATTAAAGTAAACTATCACACACACACACACATAACATATATATATATATTCTGTAACAAAAATACCGACGCACCAAGAAGGAGTTGCCCGATTGGAATAAAATTGTGTTTGCAAAAAACAGTGGGACAGAATATGAAAATGATTAAACTTTGGTGCCCAATGAATGAGTAGCGAGAGCTCCAGTTACATATTTTTCCTCTTACTATATGCTTTAACTATCTGAAAAGGAAGTTATCCGAGTCCGTGACATCTGCTGAATAGTGTGGAGGGAGTGAAATTTCAAATCCAAGTCGGCGACATTTGTCACCCATTTGCTGTATAAAGTTGCTGAGCAATGGCGGGGTATTGGGTTCTTTTCGCCTGCAAGACGATACACAGGTCATCCAGCAGTCTTTTTCCTACGGTGGTCACCAGCAACCTATCTAACAGCTGTATCTATGGTTTGAAAGGCTTTCCAAGCGAGCAAAACAACACATTCTTTGATTCCGAAATCTTCAGCTATATTGGTCAAACTACGTCACTCTTCCAGCTTTCCCATCATTCTTCCACGTATGGAGTCGTCCAGGTGAATTCTTCTATCCATATTTCATAAAAGAAATCACTTGCACTTGCACCGAATGTCTTTAATTGGGTCTCCGTTCATCCTTTTTTTGGAGTCTTGAGCTGAGAGTGCCGACCGCAAGAGTTTTGCTTAACTTATGTCACCTATTATGTTTTGTACCAGTAATTTGTATCCGCATCACCTTTCTACTGAATTGCGTGTTCATTGTACTCACGGAATAACCACTTTTCTGTACTTTCATGCTATCAGCTTAAAATTTACATTGATGCTTAAGTTTTGCTCTCCAGTATATACACACACACACACACACACGAATATATATATATATATATATATATATGCAGTGAGATAGTCCGTAATAAAAGATAATACTTTATAAAGGATAAGGTTGCAAAAAATAATTCTAATTAAAAATAATTCTACACTATGTTTGTACTCTGCTACATATTTAGACAAGATCCATACAGTTTTTTATGAGAAGGGTATTTAAGACCACACTAGGCACTGTTAGTTTTTACTAACAGTGCCTAGTGTGATCTTAAATAACCTTTTCATAAAGGATGTATGAATCTTGTCTAAGCCTTGCCTTGTCTAAATCTTGTGTGTGAATCTTGCCTGTAATAATTCTAAAAAAAAAACATACTTTCAATCAAACATGCAATTTCTGAAATTAACTGAATATATTTCTAAAATAAATCAATAACTATAACAAACTCTTATATTAACTTGTTAATCAGAGAAATTACAGTTTCTCTGAATTATAGAAATGCCGTTCAATACAAAGCGTTCTACGCTACTTATTCTCAATGATTAATGAAATTCATCACATGCACTAATATTTCAATTATTTTTATTATATTTTATCATTAGTTAATCAATTAGTTTAGTTAATAAATAAGTAATCATTGGTTAATAAATTAGTTAGTTTAATCCTTACTTATCACGACTTTTTGATTTGTTAGATATTTAGAGAAAAGTATCATAAATGTTTAAGCTGAAATGTTGATATAATTTTTCCTATTTTTTTTTCCTTAAGCCTGATTTTTTTTAAAAGAAGATTAATTCTTTTTTTATTTCCTGAGAGATTTTATTTAATCAAATAAACCAAATAAACTAAGATCTTTATTCTAAATATTATTATATTATGCTTTATATAACAAATGAATCGAAATACTATATTATATCATGAACACAAAATTAAACAATTTTTTTTTAAAATAAAACTCTTAAATTTTCTTCACAAATATTCGTTTCAGAAATAGAAATATCTCAATAATCCCGCCTCATTTTATAATCCTGCCTCATTTTAATTAATTCTCCAATTTGATGCTCAGACACTAAAGTATATATATTAAAACCACTCATTAAAATGTGATTTGATGTTTCGCCAACTCTTCGTAAGTCGTCTCCAATTATCGATCTACAGCACGGCGAATGGGGTAATTATATTTTACGTTTTCCTGTCCTATAAATTGAAAGAAATTAGCAAAATGCAAATTCCATTCATTTTGTAATCACCGAAAAAATATCATTTTCTGCGATTATTAGCGATGCTGTAAAGTACTTGTCTTTATATATATTTACTTCGGCTGAAAAGCGATGAAAACAAATATTGAAAAGGTTATGTTTCCTTTAGTAGAATTAGTTTCAAATATCCGTTTTAGCGTAATGGTAATGACAACTTTAAATTGGAAGTGATTTATACTCTGTAGTGTTTGTTCTACCGTAACTTCCCTCAGAATTTTAAAACATTTTAGTGCAATAGTTTAAGGAAAAACTTAAGTATGTTAGAAAGTTGTAAAGCAAATATGGAACCTTAAAAATAGAAGAATTTGAGATATAAGTAAGTATTTTTTCTTCTTTTCATATCGTTAAACTTAAAAAGTGAATATAATGAGTGTAAATTTATCTTCTGTCATTTTAAGGCAATGAGATGCAAAATTTTCATTTCTATTTTCAAACATTCTAAAGCCTTTTAAATGGGATTCAGAAATTTTTAAGATAAAAAACGTATTCTATTTACCATGATACAACTAAGAATGTAGGCAAAACTGTTTGAAATCACGAAATAAAGTTTCGTGATGAATAATCATTTCATTTAGAAAGCATTAAAATAGAAAACTACAGAGCTTTCCATGATATTTCTATTTGACGTCTTCAAATTGAAATCAAATAGAATGAGAGACAATTTAAAAAGCTCTTCGTGAAAACATAAGGCCAGAATTAAAAATGGATTTTTAGTAACATCTCTAAAAAATAATGGATTCTGAGTTTAATGAAATAAAATGTATAAATTACAGAAACACCGTTAACCTAATTATATAATAACCATAGGAAAGTCTATGAAATACTTAGTACCGAAAATAGTTATTTTTGATTTTTTTAGACACAATAATATCACTTTAATTAATTTTTATGAATTTTTTGCATTCTTTTATTTATTGCAATTGTGGAATTCTTTATAGTATTTTAAAAGAGCTATTTTTCTAATCTAGATAATTTTCCAAACTAAAAAGTATTTTCTAATTTTGCCTACAAATATTACTTAAAAGCTAAGTTGCAAACTCATTTATAAGATATCTTTCTATTATAATTAGCTGTAAAAATTAATACTTCTATCGATATTGAGTATGCAACTATGTTACAGAAAATCTATCGCAGTTTTGTAGTCATATTAACATAATGATTATTTTTTGAAAGTTCTTGAAGAGTAGAAGAATTTCTAACAAACATTATAAATAACAAATGCTCACTGGAAGTAATTACATGTTTAAAAGGAACATAACTGAAAGTATTTTTTTTGTTTCCCTCAAGCGTTTCATTTCGAGAAAATGTTTAAATGTCTCAGAAAATGTTGTCCTTTTCTGGGACGTAGTTGTATGTAGGTTACACAAAGTACGTTTTCAAGAAAATAATGTTTTTTAATGTAATTATAATTTTAAAACATTTTGACCAAACTAAACGTATGAATATTTTATATTAAGTTACTAAGTTTTTGCAAAGTGTAAACAACTATGTAAAGATATTTTTTAAATGTATATTGAAGTGAGACAAACGAGGGAAATTTTTTTTATTATTATTTTTAAATAAACGTATTTATCTCATAAATTGCTAGACGTAAATCGTATAGTTTCGTTTTTTTTTTTTTTTTTTTTAATTAGGGATTTTCTCAATCATAAGCTTCATATAATGGTTAAAGGAATTGAAAAATCAAACTAATGCAAAATATCATTGAAATATATTGCAATATAAAATGATACAACAATGGCATAATTTATGTACAATAGCAATCGATGTATTGTATTTGTCTCCGTACATACTCTAAAATCATTTTAATTAATAACCTATTACACTGGTGTGCAAAAAAATAAGTACGAATTCGAAAAATTAGCATATAAGGAGAACAAAGAGATAGAGTGGATTGAAAGACAGTCAGGAGATTAAATAGGATGATGTACGGTAACTCATGTATATTGTTATGCAGCTACACGTGATGTGGTGAATTTCGGAGCGAGATAAAGCCCGCCGGCGGTATAAGCTCAGCATATCTGAGAAAGCGATTGCACACCGTATAACATTTTAAGCAATATCCAGTTATTTTTACAGAATGAAATATCAAACACTAAACCTGTTAGACGATATCTGGAGTATTTTGCCTCAGATCGAATCAATGGAAAGATAAAGTTCGAAGTGTGACAAGAGTGCCTACGAAATTCGGGATTGCTCACAGCAACATCTCACGACTTTGAAGAAAATTTCTAACTACAGGAATAGCTAACCGCGGATTCAGAAGTGGTCGTACACGGACAATCGGTATATTGCACTTCAGATCAAAAGGAAAAGGCGGCGGAGAGCGGAAGAAATCGCTAGACACATGGCACAGGTGATTGGACGACCGATAACACATTTTAGCGTGGTCAAAAGTCTGAGCAGCGGTGGTCTGTTTGCATGACGACTTGTACGGTATATATCATTAATTTCTGTTCATTGGAGAAGGCACATTCGTACGAGGTTCAGTCAATGGGTTTCGTTATTGTAATAAGATTCTACTTCCGTTCTTGCGTCTTTTTATAGGTGCAACAATTCTGGAACTCCGATTCGCGGTACAAGATGAATGAATTACAATGCCTCAAAAAATACAATTCCTCATTACAATGCCTCATTGGCAACCTCATATTCAGCATGTCCAGACGATATGAAACCTGCATAGCAGTCAGAGGAGGTCATATCCCACGCTATAGCATGAATGTTTCTGGCTGACACTTGCCACATGGATGTTTCGGCTTTCAGTCGTCTTATACTCCATGCTACTTTTTCAATAAAGTTTCTTTTTGTCCTTTTGATTCCGCTTTTAGTACGTTTTACATACATTCCTCATGTTCTTAGGTCGTAGGGATCTTATGGTGTTATTAGTATTGATTTGGAGAGCTTTTGCGCAATGTTATATTGAAAAAAAAAACAACCATTTCCTTAAACTTTAAGAAGCATCCTCTAAAAGATCGACGTCGACATTCTGGGACCTGTTTTGCTGCGGTTCCTTTTGCAGTACCATAGCCTTATTTCCAGCAAGACAATGCCAGACCACATACGGCACGTGTTGCTATGAACAGTCTTACAACTTGTCAAACACTTCCTTGGCCAGACAGATCGCCAGTTCTCTCTCTGCAATCGAGCATGTTTGGAATATTATGGGAAGGTGACTACATCTACCACAGAGTGTTGATGACCTACCACGACAATTGAAGCAAACGTGGCAAGAAATACCGCAGAGGACCCTCAGGGAGCTTTATCACTTGATGCCTGCCATGTCGTGTGGCAGCTTGCAACCAACCCAACCTAGAGATGGATCAACACTTTAATGAGCTCGTTACTTTGTAACAATGTAACTCTGTAATAAATCATTCATTTTTTCTGAAATTTTAATCATTTTTTTATTCTGTACGTAGTTTTCCTATTCGCTAATTTTCGTCTCCATCGGACAACTCCTTCTTGGTGCGACATTTTCTTTTTGTTATAGAATATAGCAGGACGCACTGTATCTCATATATATATGTGGAGGTTGGCGTCGGTATATTGTCAAGAACCACGCTCATTTAAGGAGGAAAAATGTTTATTTACATATGAAAAATTAAAGAAAAAGACGGACACGCATTTCTGCGTGCTTACACCTCGAGATCTAACCATCTAATCTAAGTTGAAGGTGGCGCTGCTGTAGCTCAGCGGGACAATTCCCACAATCGGCCATCCGACAATATCACCTGACCCCAGGTGAGCCAGTAAAAGTACAATTAAAACAATAATATATATGCATACAATATTAACAAAATAATAACACAATTGAAAATTAAAGAACATACTCACTTAAAAGTTGATTAATCTATGGTTGAATATAAACAATTAGGAAAATTCAAAAAATTTAAGCTAATTCACAATATCTGAAAAATTGAAAAGAAAAATTAATACACTAGAAAAACACAAAATAATGAAAAAAATGAAATTCACACTATAATATAAAAAAATATATTATTAAAAAAAATGTCTTTTCAAAGCTCGAATGAAAATGTCCTTTCATTAGTTCATCAGGTAATAGCATCATTAGTCCAATGCTTGAGATATTCAGCACACGTACTAGTTTTCGCTGGACCTTCAAAAAAGCCACACTTTTGAACATCGTAAGTGTCGTTCGGTTTGATTTTCGTTATCTTGTATGGACCTAAATATTTGGGTTTTAGTTTGAGTCCTGGTCCAATTTGAGTACGTTTGATGGCGACAAGATCATGAAGCTTGAAAATAGTAGCTGGTTTTCGCCGGAGATTGTAGTTTCTTCTATTTTCATCTTGAACTTTCAGGATTTGTTGTTTAGCTTTTTTCCTTAACTCGTCTCGGTTGTTGACGAAATCAGCTTGGATTTCTTCATTAAGTAAATTTGTGATATTGAGATCTTGTGGTGTCTTCATTTTAGTACCAAACAGTAATTCGAAGGGAGTTGTTTGAATGCTTCGTTGAAATGTTGAATTTATAACTCTTTGGACTTCTTTGATGTGCATGTACCATTTTTCTGGGTTGTCTATGGAAAGTTTGGATATGACTGTTTCGATTGTAGAATTTAAACGTTCTACTTGTCCATTTGCTCTAGGTAATCCGGTGGTGATTGGGAAATGTTCAATGTTTTCGGTACTGCAATAATCTTGAAACTGTTTAGAAGTGAATGCGGTACCACGATCAGAAATAATTCGAGATGGATTGCCAAATATGTATTTTTGATTTTCTAATTTTGCAATAACTTCTGCAGCATCTGTTGACTTCGTTGGGTAAAGCCATACAAATTTTGTGAAGGAGTCAATGACGGCAAAAATATGTCTATAATTCTTATTCGTAGTAGGAAATGGGCCTAAATGGTCAACATGATAAGTGTGTAGAGGAATGGCTTCTTTTTCGATAGGATGTAGTAGACCATCTTGTTTGCCACGTTTGCGATTAACCAAAATACATGGAACACAATTTTGAATTAAACAGTCTATTTTTTCTTTAACTTTAGGGATATAGAATTGGTGCTTGAGTGCTTCTTCTGTTCTTTTAGAAGCATAGTGTCCACGCTCGTGAAAGCTGCGTATAATGACATTCTGCATATTTTTAGGAACAACGAGTAGTTCTTCACCATCTACAAACTTGTAGAGTATATCGGATTTTAGAAGGTAATCTTTGTACGGTTTAATTTTTAAAAGTTCTCTGATAGTTTGGATTTCAGTGTCTTGTTCTTGAGCCGTTTTGATTTTTGCTACGAGACTGTCTTGTACGACCATAACTGGGTATCTACTTAGTGCGTCTACATGATTCATTTTGGAACCAGAGCGATGTTCTATTTCATAATCAAAATCTTGTAGTTGCAATGTCCATCGCGCTATTCGAGTACACAAATCTTTTTTCTTTAGAGTCATTGCGAACGCGTTGCAGTCAGTAACTATTTTGAAATGTTTGCCTAACAAGTAAACTCTAAACTTTTTTAATGCTTGGACAATAGCTAAGACTTCAAGTTCATAGCTGCTATATTTTGTTTCGGCGTCTGTCGTTTTCTTACTCATAAAATATATTGGGTGGAGCGCATTATCAGTCATTGATTTTTGGAGTAAAATACATCCATAACCATGAATACTAGCATCACAATGAATTTCGGTATCAGCGTTTTGATTGTAAATGTTTAGAACAGGTGGAGAGGATAAACATTGTTTGAGACAATTAAATGCTTGTATTTCTCTATCAGCAAATTTAAATTCACGATTTTTCTTCAGAAGTTCGGTTAGAGGATGTGCAATGATGGAGAAATTTAAAATGAATTTCCGAAAATATCCAGCAAGACCAAGAAAAGATTGTAAGTCCTTTTGGCATTTCGGTTCAGGGAAATTAATAACAGCTTTGATTTTTTGTGGTGACGGGTACAATTTACCATTTTTGATAACATGACCAAGAAATTCTATTTGTTTACTTAAAAATTTGCATTTTTGAAAATTTATGTCTAATCCGTAAGAGGAAGCGAGTGAAAACACTGTTCGAAGTCTTTCGAGACCTTCTTCAGTATTTTTAGATTTTATAATGACATCGTCCATGTAAATTAAAACATGACCTTTAATAATCAAATCCTTAAATATTGTGTTTATGTACCGCTGAAACACTGTTGGTGATGTACAAAGACCGAAAGGAGCACGTAGAAACTGAAATTGTCCATTATGAGTCACAAATGATGTATATCGTCGGCTATTTGGTTCTATTCCTAAATGAAAAAAGGCGTTACGTAGATCAATTGTACTGAACGTATTTGCATCTTGGAGGTTATCAAGCAGATCATCTATTAATGGTAAAGGATAATTATCTTTTACAATGTTTTTATTAAGTTGTCTATAATCGATACAAACTCTCGGGGATCCGTCTTTTTTCCTGACAACAACTACTTGGCTAGAAAAATCAGAAGAGCATGGCTCAACAATACCTTCAGCCAACCATTTCATCACTTGGTCGTCTACAATTTTTCTTTCAACAAAAGGTAATCGTCGTGGTTTATGAGTTATTGGTGTATCATTCTTTAAATTAATAGACATCTGAATATCAGTAGTTTCAGTCTTATTTGGCTTATAGCTTGAAACCAAATTATGAAGAATGTTTCGTTGAACTTTTGTGACATCTGATCCGATTTCAAGTTCTAATTTATCATTTGTTGAGATGTTAGAAATCGAAAATTGTTCGGTATTTTCCGTTTCAGTATTCGAAATTTTTGTTAATCTAACACCGTCTGTGTTAATTTTTATTTCGGCCTGTGCTAAAATATCCATGCCAATAATAGCATCTGACGTCATAGTGTCATTATTGACAACACAAAAGTTGGTGATAAATTTCTGATTATCAATTGTAAGTTCTTGTATACAGCTACCGAAAGGTGTAATGTGTCCATTACCAAAAGCTGTAAGTGATCCATGAAAAGTAGTTAAAGGGGGTGAACCGATTTTTTTATATGTATTTTTCGTTAGAATTGTTTTCTGACTACCAGTATCTACTAATGCAATAAATGAATTATCATTAATAGTAACAGTTTTATATATCAAAGGAGGAGAATTATTTACAGTTGACACAGCATTATCAGTTCGATTTGGAATAGGAGTATTGGTACACTTTGCAGAAAGATGACCAAAACTTTTACAAATACTACATTTTAAACCTTTATGTTTGTCGGGACAGAAACGAGAAATATGACCAGACATATTACAATTAAAACAAGTTTTTGGTTTATTATGTGCATTATCATTTTGGATTTCAGACCTATGAAAATTATGTTTTGAGTTCATGCCGCGTCCTTGACTGAATTGAGAATTTGTTCTTGGAAAGGGTTTTTTATTTTTATCACTGACTATTTTTTCATAAATACGAAGTTTCTCTTTAAATTCTGGGATAGATTTAGCACCATATAAAATAGCTTTATTTGATGGGTAATCATGTATGCCGTTTATACAGTATTCAAATAATGAAGATTCATCAATAATTTCACTGGAAGTACTTGCGATTTCTCTAATGGCAATAAAATATTCGAAAAGGGATTCGTTTTGACGTAATTTACGTCTACTTAACTGTCTATGAATCTCAGCAGAATTTAATTGATGGCGGAATTCTTCTAATAAAGTATTTTTAAATAAAAGCCATGTGGTAAGATTACGTTGCGTATATAAAAAACTCTTTGCCTGACCTTCAATCAAAGTTTTAGCGAATATTATTTTTTGCTGTTCATTCAACGATGGGAAAAAAAGAAAAGATTCCTCGCAGTCTTGAATAAAACACTTTATATCATATGTATCAGAACCAGTAAACTTTCGATGTGAATTTCCGAGATCTTTCAAAACAAAATAAAGGGAAGGGTTGAAAGTATTAGCAGACATGTTATTATTCAAAGCCGGAGACATTACAGAAGGGGGAAAGAATGAAGTAGGACTTTTTTCTGCTTCGTCATCAGAAATTTCAGAGTCGCTGTTTAACGATTTACAGTTTAAAGCTTGCAATTCATTTAGATTCGATAAAGATTGAAAAAGTCTATTAAGGAGTTCTTCTTTACTACCATTAGTATCCAGACCTAACACATTTATTACACAAACCAAATCATTTAAAGAAAAAGAATCGAATATTAATTTCTTACGATCTTCAACATTGAAATCATTGGGAAATGAAGAAAAACTTCTCAATTTTTTTCTTGAATTACGATCAAATGCATCGTTAAATAATATACTGTTTAACAACTTAATTGTTTTAATATTTCCTCTTTTAAGAAAATTTGACACAACAGGAATATCATTAAGGGTGATCATCTTTATATAGTTCAAGTAGCACAGTCACTGAATAAAACTTATTTTCACGTATAAATTGAAAGGTAAAGAGAGGAGGTACTTACCCCTCTTTTCAGCAGTGGTATATCCAACAATGGTATATCCAAATTGGGAACACAAAACACGTAAACCGTCTGTTATTATTCTTTTTTAATTGATTTTTTAAAATTCTGCAACAAGTCCAACGGAATGGTGGCACAACAACAACAAATGTTCGGTAGTAAGTGCCGTCTGCACTTCCAGTTTCGCACAAATTATGGATTTTTCGTAACTTGGTAGTGATGGAAGTGCCGTCTGCACTTCATATACTCAAGTCCAAAACTGTCGAGTACCGTCTGTACTCCGACAAAATTACTTCCAACGTAGTCTGCACACTAGCGTCTATTTTTTGGGCGTCAGCCAAACCGTTAGCCTGTTCGCGTTCTAGTTGCACGATTTCATTTTAAATTTTAATTTAACTTTAAACAGTGGTTCATTTGCCGAGCCCCCATTGTGGAGGTTGGCGTCGGTATATTGTCAAGAACCACGCTCATTTAAGGAGGAAAAATGTTTATTTACATATGAAAAATTAAAGAAAAAGACGGACACGCATTTCTGCGTGCTTACACCTCGAGATCTAACCATCTAATCTAAGTTGAAGGTGGCGCTGCTGTAGCTCAGCGGGACAATTCCCACATATATATATGTTACATAAAGTGCAATAACATTTTACTTATTAAAATATTTACTACAATAAAACATTTACCTAAAAAATACAATATGTTTATAACAAATTTTTTTATTTTAAAGTTATGAATTAGTTTTTAAAAAAAGTTCCTATTCCCCTTTTGGTTTATGACAATTTTTAAAACAGGGTACAACTGAAATTGAAGGTTAAAGTATTAAAAATATGCATAAACATTTCATAGATTAATAAAGTGAAACACATATAGTAAATATATTCATAAAGATATATGTTAAGGATAATATAATAGAAAAGTATAGTAGAAATAATATAGCACTCTATTAGAGTTACTGCCTTAAGTTTTTTGCTGCATGATGGACAGATAAATGAAGCGTGCTGCAAACAGAAATGGTTTTATTTCACTTTAAATAATTGTACCAGTCTGCTTCGCTTATTTACTGAGCAGGTGATATACATTTTTCTAATTTCACTTCTGAATTCATTATCTTGTTCTCCGTTCGTTCTGAGATCCCTTTTCCTGGCGGTTAGTAACACTTTTTATTCATTCTTGAATGGATTGCGGAAAACCATATCTTGGTTCGGAGCGACGTTTAATATGCTCATATATCAAAGCATTGGTTAACTGACGGAGGAAATTTCTTCTATGTATAGTGAAATGGCTGTTGCTCATAAAAAGTTTTTGAGCATTTATTCTAGCAATGTTCAATATATCGAAAAATACAGTCAACGGTGAACTTTGAGTTCTTCTACACTATATGAATCACACATTTTATTAACTGCACCAGCACCGTCTTTTGTTTGGTTATAAAAGTTCATCATATTTGGTTTTTGTTTATTACCTATTTGTTCATTAATAACTTTATCAAAGTGCATACTTAATACTACAATTACGTTTGCTTTATAGTAACACAGCTCACAAATGTTTCATTTCGACGTAATTTAAACTGACCTTATTTACGATGCTTTGTTGTTTTAAGCTCTGCAGGAACAATTGATTTATTTTTTAACTACCCAAAAAGAGACAACCTATCTTGTTGTAAATTAGTCAGCAGTCATACCAGCAACAACTGGCAAAAATTATCCAAAGTTATGTTTAGTCCGCTGCCCTTAATTAGCGATTTGAACCATTTTATCACTTCTTCTGGCTTATTACTTAACATTTAAGGACCATCTGGTTGACGTCCTGGATAGATTTCCACGTTATAAGTAAACAAAATTGGGCATCAATTAAAGAAAAAATTGTAATACCATATTTATTAAGTTTGGAAGCTATGTGTTTCCAGAAAGGGCATTTACCTCGAACGCCTATTAGCATTTCATCAATAGTGCAATTTTCCGTCCAGGAAGCTGAAATTTCCCAATTCCATTTTCCCGAGTATCCCATAGTTCTTCTATGTTTAGACAACTATCTCGATATATACCAGCAAAATATAGCATTTGCTATGAATGAATGCTAAGAATGCTTTGATTTCGATAACATCGAGAATCTCTTTCACAAGAATACTTGTCTTGTATTGTTCCAATATACTCAATTGTAAAGGCTACTATATTAATTAACATGGGATCCTCAATTAAGCAATTCCATCTATCAAAAAAAATTTTACAGCTTTTTGCGGAGACTCTTGTTCCAGGTTGATGAATTTAAATGTTTTGTTTCCTCTTTTTTCCTTTTTTTGTGTCAAAGGCGATTTCCTCTATTCCCCAAAGGACTCTACTTTATCTTTTAATTCTTTCTCTGCAACGAAATATTGAGTATTATCCTTTATGTCATCATCGGAATCAATATTACTCTACTCTGCTTCACATCTTCACTTCTCCCACATATATTTTAAAAAAATGTCAGTATCTGTTTCGTCATCAGAATCAATTTTCATTGGAACAGTTAGCACCAAGTAAATTTCTCATGACTTCATCCAAATCCTTTTGATTGCTTAAATCGCATAACTTATTTGCCACTTTAACTCCTAAAAGAAAACAAATCTGTAAGATTTCATAGCTTAACACGGAATTCATTTGTTACATAAATAAACGCGGGTATTTCACAGATACCAATATAATATGTAATACATTTTTTTACAAATATGGTGCTCAATATTTCAAATACATTAAATAAGTACGTTAAAGCTGATTAAAACATATTATTTTTTATATAAATGTAAAGTTCAATACTTACGTAGATGGCCACGGCATACCTTACAGATAAAATCATTAAAACAACATCACTTGATCAATATGACAAACAAAGTAATACTACCAGCTGACGCGTCCTTGAAAAACCGGTTGGTAGAAGTAGCCTTATAGAACCATCTATATGTAAAGGAAAGAAACCTAAAAATGAGTAAGCAGAGTTATCTGTTAGATATGTCTGTTTCCTCTTGAAGGTTAATTATGCACACCAGTGTAGACCCATATAAGTTATATTGGTATATTACGATTACTATAAAAATATTTTAGATCTCTATTTACCGATTTTTTTTCTTTTAATTCGAAACAATATACGAATTTAGATCAGAAAAAAACATTAAGAAATTTTAAACATCTCTCTATTGATCATTTTTTTTTCTAAGGATCCATTTTCCTTTCTCATTCTTACTCGGGTGCTTTTAACCCCTTGCCAGTGTCGCCCGAATCCAGTTCGGGTAACTACTACGTGCAGAATTTGTGATGCACGAACTGATTTCGGGCAGGAGAAAATTTAATGTTTCTATTTTGTGAAGCCAGAGCTGAGTTCGTTTCTACTTTAGGATACTTAATCCACTATTTTCCAAATAGATGGCATTAGTGGTTCTAGTTTTTCCCCGATTATGACTTCAGTCGAGGGAGGGAAAATGTGGGTGCTGTCTGATAAATTAAGACACACTTGGATTGATAAACAAAGGCAGAGTTTTGCTTTCTCATTTAGTTTCTGTTGTTTTTCAGTGAGTTTTTTTTTTGTAAATAATTTTCTTTTTTTACAATGTCCAATTCAGACACCGATGTGGAGTACAGTTTAGGTATTTTTAATTAAATAGGCATTAATTTTTAATTAATGGTATATTTAAAATTTTATTTTTGTAATAAAAAAACTATTTTTAACTTTTATAATAATATAAAGAACAAAATTAAACAGTCAAAAAAATTTTCCATTTTTGGTCCATTTTTCTGAAATATATATCACAGTTAAGGGGTTAAGTGTTTTATTCAGTTATGAACAATGTTTGTTGGGAAAATCCTTTGCTTGTGTTAATCCTTTGCTGCTAAAATTAATTTGAAACGAATATCAATTTATTTTTAGTTTATATAAAGCTTTTAGGACAACAATTTTTAGTAAATTTAATAAAAATATTTAATTTAACGCAACAGATACCATACAATAACTTTCAAAAATAGTATATTACTACAAGGGTGGAAACCTGATATCCTCAGTAACAAGAAAATAAATTTTAAAATGCTTTTTTTAAATCAGACTGGAAGCACTAAGTGACATTTTCTGTTCATGAACACGCATCATATCAAAAATGCTTCCATCGTAATAAATCAAAAACATTAGACTAACCAATCAATTAATATTTAATACAATATCAATATCTTTTTTTTCTACATAGAGAGGTTGGGAGTTTACTTATGGTGTTACGACTTTATATAAACTGCGTTATATAATACTGTACAATTTAGCCTTTATGCGAAGTTGCCCGTAATGAAAATTTTCCGTCAGCTCTTACAATCCGAGTAGGATCCTTGTCGGATCCTAGGTACTTTGTATGGTAACTACAGGAGCTGAGAAAACTTTCAGATTGATATTCTACGAGTTATTTTCAAAAAGGTACTGATTTGTTATGAAAGATCTTTTACGTCGAAACTGTATATTCCAATATGAACCTTTAGCAGCTGGCTGTAACCACCCTGATGATAATGATGAACATATACTTATCAATTGTTTTCATTCTCCTCTTGAATGAATTATGAGCTTAGGTGTGAGAAGGCTAAAATTTTCTTTACTTTTTTTTATATAAATTATCAAGTTTGGCAAATACATATAGCTTTCATTTTACTTGCACCTAGGGCGTCATTTCACCAAAAAAAAATATAAAATTAAGTATCCAAGAGAAACTTTTTAACATTGAGGGAAAAACAATTCACGAAATTACGCATGATGCACTATCTTTTCACAGCAAGGAAGAACTCAATGCATGTGCTGAAAGAGCAGTCATTGATACCGTTTTGCAGTTCCAATCGGTTAATGAAAGGTGGGCGCATTCTCCTTTGGATATTTAGCGTTGCATTTGTTTTTACTTATGACAACAAAGATTTTCTGTATGACATTATCTAAATAATTCACAAGTCTCATTCACAATAGTTCCTCGTGTTACTAAGTGAAGGCATACAGTGTATTCAAGACAATTGAAAAGGATTTAAGACTGCCGGTTTACGAAAATTAACCTAAACATTCGAAATAAGATCTGACCTGATACTATCCTTTCTAAAATTCTACACCAAGCCAACAGGAAAATATGGAGCCTCGACAGATTTGAAATGCAACAGACGAGCTGCATATCCAAATCACGACTCTACAAAACACTCAGGGCATGAGTTGCGAGCAGAACCACTATACTATCATTACCTGTAAAGTTCTTTTCAAGAAGTAAATAGAATAATATTTTGTTGTAAACAGAAGTTTGAGTTATGGCACATTTTTCCCAGATGGAATAATTAATAATTAAACTTTATTAAATGTAACTCAGCAAATTGATCAACCCAATCAATGAAAGGCGATTAATCTAAACAGCCACATGAGTACTTTATTCACATTCGAATTGTAACAAACACTGCCGATTGAGACCCGTTGCTTTCGTGTGGAAGAAGCAGCTGGAAATCCCTAAGATAACATCTTTCATTTCCGGCTGACGTATCTATCTTTGAGGTAATTACCGATATGGATTCATGCTGTCTTCTATCAATAATGTTGAAGTTAGAATGTCATGGAATACGAATACTACGACATTTTTCTAGGAAAAGTATATATGTTTCGTATTCAATTTTGCTTGCTTGAAAATATTATAGATTCTTATATCTGCAAAATTCTGATATGAATGATTCCTACTGACATGCATAAGGTTACGGACTGAATAATCACGTAAATGATATAAAACATTAAGAATACTACGCTCTCAATGAAGAATATCTTATAATTCTGGCTTAATATTAAATTTTTGTGAATGAATCAGATAAAATATAAATTTCATACATATTTTGATTCAGCTTGTGATCCGAATTGCATTGATCAGCTTATTATTTCATTAATTAACTTTTTAACTCAATTATCATTCTTTCTCGCACTGTTGAGTGCTATCAAAATTCTTATTTAGTAAAACATTTCATTCAAACTCTGTATATTACAATTGATGCTTAAGTAATAATGTAAGCAATTGGGAATAATAAGTATCATTTTGAAATATATTTTCTAAACATAATTAGAAATATACATTTTTAATTTTTTTTTACATACAATATATCAACTTTATGCCATAAGTGTTTATATCGTCCCATAAACGCTTAAGAGAAATGGATATGTAGAAGATTGAATTAAATCTTTTCAAAGAAATTTTAATTTTCAAATTTAAGGCATGTGCTAAATATTCTATATTTATTTTTTAAAAAAATAAGTTAGCTCTTTCAAATACAAAATTATATAGAAACAACAAATTTCAAATGTAAAACATATATTTTTTATTTTTATTTCCGTTCAAGTTGAAAAACTTGAGATTTATTAATTAACTAACCAGTTCATAAATATTTATAAAAGACATGATTTAATACTGATAAAAATATTCTGTTACTTTTCATTGTTTGTGATTTTTTGGCATGTAATAATGAAAAGTATCAAAGCTTTACAATGTACATTCATTCATAACTTAGGTTGACTTAAGAGTTCATAAGAAATCATGAACAAAACGAGTTATTTTCCAATTTTCAGAGTGTTTTTGAAAGAGTAAAAACAATACTGAAACATATATAACTATATATATATATATATATATATATATATGTACTCATTACCATAAACATTTGCGTACCAAGAATGAGTTATCAGAATAAAACGAAATTTTACGTTCATAACTATAATGTTGATGTAATTATTGGGTATCCGCTACATTCGAAGAGGATTTTTTTTAAGTAATTGAAAAAATAATTTCTTATATGTATTATTCTATAGGATACGGTTAAGCACTTAAAAGAAAAAGGAAAATCGGCATAAATTTTAAAAAAATTAAATATTTTAGCTCAAAAGATACATAAAAATAGCAGTAAAGTGACAGCTGTGCAAAACTTCAAAACTAAAATTTAAAAAGAGATATTTCAATTTTGTAAATTTTATTAATATGGATTGAATCAAATTCAGTATTTTTTGTCTCTCTTTCAATTGTAAACTTGATACTTAAATATTTATAGGAAGTCGTATTTTAACATACAGAAAAACCGTAAAAACTCGTCAAAATTATGACATAACCACCATCATATTTCACAAAGACCCGTCGTGAAGTATTGTTGATATACGTTAAATCTATTGATGATCCAAGCCCTGTCATAGTAATGTGTGAAAATTTAGAGTAGGGACGCTTGCTCAGGTGTCATCCACATCTCTTGGCCAAGCTTAAAAATCATGATCTTCGCCGCTAGTAGTTCGCGTGTTACTTCTAGGAGCCACATTAGAAAACATTCAATCTTAATTGATGCAAGCCTTGAAGTTGGATATTGGTAATCCTGCTATCACTTTGGATATTATCGTTTTCTTTTTGCGATATCCAACGGTCTCTTTCGGTCTAATTTCTCTTTCAACTGTATTCTTATTATGGATTGTTTTTAATGTATTAGATATACAACTCAGGTTTAGAACCCAAAGTTTCAGAAAATCCCACGATTTTAGCGGTTATGACTATAGATTCTTCAACTAGATGTATTGAAATAAAATTTCTTCTGCAATTCTGTGAAGTTAGATTTTTGAATGATTATCAGGCCTTTACTAAATCATACAAAGAAAAGACCACATCTACAGCTTCAAAACAGGAAGCTGAAAGTTGAAAAATACACATAATATTCTCACTAAAAATGTTAGTAATTCCACTTGTGGATCATTAATACGAAATTTTACACAAATACCACGCGCGCACATACACACACACATATATATATATATCGTTCTTTTTCATTAGCATGATATCCAACCTTTCATTACGATTTATAAAAGTTACCATTATCATTATTTTTAATATAATCATCACCTAAATCTAATCTCAGTTGATAACATTTACTAATGTTAATTTCACTTTCTAAATTTCGATTGCGTAGATATATATGTTCTTTATTTTGCTCAGATATATATGTTTTTTATTTGAACATATATATCTGAGCAATATATATCTTTGCTCAGATATATATTGTTCAGATATATATGCTCTTTTATAATATATCACTACTTTCCGGAACTTTTAATTAATTGATTATAATGAGCAATTAGCTATAATTAACCATATTATTAATTATATTGAGCAACTTCCTTCTAGTTTTCAAAAGAAAAAAAATACAAAATACAAATATAAAAGTGTCGTAAAAATACAATTCTGGGTTTTTATGTTATTATTATTATTATTATTATTATTATTATGTGCAAGTGATTATTTAAGCTGAAATGAAAAGTTAAGGTATTGATGTTATAAATTGTCAGAACAAAAGTAACGATGAAAAATAATATAGTTATTCTCCAAGAATGGATATTGTAAAAGGCAAATTTCAACTGAAATATAAAACATTAAGATTATATTTCCATGGCATTCGCTTTGTAAGAGATGCAATTTTATGTTCTTTATTACTAGTAAGTGATAAATTAAGTTGAATTTAAAATCAACTTGAATAACAAGCTATAAGAACAAAACTAACGATAAGAAAATAATGCAATTATTCTCCTAGAACAAAAGTTTCCATTTTTATGAAACAAACACGCTAGAGTACCTTTATTTTTAGATGTGCAAAATGAAAAGCTGGTGTGTTTCTTCTGAATATTTCATTATAATTGAATAATGAGAATTTACATTTAAAATAAATTTATTTTATCTAAAATGATTACTTTACTTTTGGAAGTTCTTTTGAATTGAAGATTATTTTAAAAATATAACTATCAAATAATTGCAAATATTTCTGTTTAAAAACCTTAAATCATATATACACTTATAAAAGAAGAAAGAATGAGTCAATGTGAATTACAATTTTGCAATTTAACTTACCTATTGATTCTAAGTAAAGGTTTTTGTTTAATCTAATTTGAAACTTATGTGGCTCTTTTACTTAAATAAATTAGTTTGTAGTCCTAACATCTGTAAAATCATTTTCACATGAGAATATTTTCCTTAAAAGTATAATGTTCTTTTAAACTTCTTTACAGAAAGTGAATGAAACTGTTATGTTTTCTTTGAAGACAAAGAAAATAAGGGGGGGGGGATCCTTTAAGGGAAATGTTTTAAACAATTCTCTTCCATGATTCATAAAATAGTTTTTGATATTTGATTACTTAGGAAAACAAACACAAATGCCAATAAAGACACGCAAGTAACTTATTTACTTTATTTGCTTCTGGCAAACATGCAATTTTATTTAAATTTATTCATATTTCATATGTGTGTTTATTTCAAAATATGCGTGTGTTGCTCCATTCTTCGAAGAATTTCCAACTTATTTCAAGTAAAATGAAGTAAAAGAAGAAGGTTTATCCATAGAATGACTTTTGAAGCATCAGAGAAAAAAGTTTAAATTTTATTTATTTATTTATTTTTTGATTTTTCATTTCCTTGAAAAATATCATTTTGTTCCTTGATTGCCAAACTAAAAATCGACTATACTCAAATTCCCATTTTTGTTATCCCATTAACTCTAATTGGTAAGAATACTTGCTTATAGTTATGTTATTATTATTCTTTCTTCACTAGTAGAGAGCTGCACAAATCACTTAAGGATAAGGTTTTGCCTTCTTAAGGATAAAACTATGAAAAAAACGAACAATGTTATTTTTGTAATATTGCTTTCTGGGATTAAACATTGCCGCAATTCAGTTTCTCTTACAATCTCTAATATAACCTCGCACATGATCAGGAAATTGTTTTAAAAATGTTATTTATAATCCTTTCACTAAGTTATATTTTGTGTTGCATCGTAACTATAAAACTATTTTTAATTGAAGTTACCTTAACAAGATAATTATATAATATTTCTGTATGATCTTTAGTCGATATTTTCTGTTGGCAATTGATGGAGTTTACCAACTAATGTTTGAAGATTATTGCTATCCACCAGCTATTATAACATTTTAATAGAAATTTATTATTTTAACTATTTTATCTTCAAAACTTAAACTTGTTTTTTAAATTATTATCTATGGATTCGAGCGTTTTCAGACAGAATTTTTTTTTCACGTAAAACCTTTTTTGCAATGCCTTTTCAATAAATTTGCCTCAAATTGGTTTAGTCCAATTGTGGATGTTGTGCTAAGTCTTATGGATAAAGTTGATGTTCGAGAAGGAGATCATATTGTACACGATCTATTCTCTTATGTTTGACTGAAGTATGACAAATAAGATGCTGCTCCATGAAAAAGGTATAGCAGGGATAAGAGCAATCTGACAAAATCGGCTGAAAAATGTTCCATTTTTTTAAATATGTTTTATTGGAGAGTTAGAGTAATAAACTGACTAACTAGTATTCATAATAACAACCGAAGCTAAAGTCTCTTCTTATCTAATGAATGATATAATGTATGACTTAAAAAATATATAATACAAGTCCAGATGCCCCAATCACTTCAACGGTATAATATGTAAATGGACGGATTTGGTTTATTTGATCCATTTGTTTCAAAATTCCGAAATAGAATTTGTTTGAAAAAATGGATGCGATCCTTGTCTACTTAAGAAATAAGAGAATTCATTGTACAATTGACGGAAACTCTATAGATCATTAGGGCATAATATATATTTACTGAAATTTATCTTTGATTATTCTCATGAATAATACGGAAGGTTTGCCTCATCTTCCTTTGAACCTGGATGATCATTGCTTCTAAAAAAAATAAGTCATATGACCTACAATGGCATGATAGCTGTGATAATTGCCTGAATAAGTTCGACCAAAATTTGGAAGATGAAAAAACTACATTAAGCAATCGATCTACTGATGTGAAGATGTAATGTATTCCTTCTTTCGGAATATCTCAAAACCTAATAATTTGTAACTCAGTCTGTACATTTGTATTTAGACATTTATATTTACTTATGTTTGTTCGACACTTTATTCTCTTATTACCATTTTTATAAGTTAAGTACATTTAATTGTTTAATTTTGTATTACTTAGGATTAAAAGGCAGCTTGTACTTTTGAATCTATTTGTCTCTTAAGTAGACTCCACACCTGATAGGCGAAATAATTTTGTGACATTGGGCTATTCGCGGTTTCTCTGCACTAACCTTGGGGACTTTCAATTAAGATTGATTGCTTTCACTAAACAACCTTTGACCAACCAAAAATGAAACGTGATACATAAAGTTAGTATGTAAAGCAGTTAGGAATGAAGTGAAGTGTTAGGTTTGGAAATATATAAACAACATCTGAAGGAGGATCTGGGAGGCGCTGTAGGTGAGATGAGGTGAAGCTGAAGTGTTAGATAAGAGAAAGGAGGAATTAAAGTTTCAGTGGATGGTTCGAGTAAGGATTGCTGCAGAAAGATTTTGTCTAGTGTTTTCAACAGTTGTTCCAGAGTTTGAGTTGCAGTCGAGGAAGGACTAGGGGTAGGAGGTTAGATTACTATTGGTGGGTTGAACTAAGATATTAGAAAGAATTGAAGTATCTAGGAGTGATCATAAATAAGAATGGGGTGCACACTGATCCTAACAAAATTAAAGCTGTTCTTGACATACCCGCCCCGAAAAATGCGCGACAAGTTTTGAGATTTTTAGGGATGACGGAATGGTACCAAAAGTTTATCAGGAGGTACTCCGAACTGTGTGAACCATTGTACGCACTTAAGCATAAAAAGGTCCAATTTCAATGGACTCCTGAGGCACAAAATGCCTTTGACACGCTAAAGGGAGCGTTGACTTCTGTGCCAGTTTTACAGTTGCCTAATTTAAATGACCCTTTTGAATTGCACACCGATGCTAGCTGGGTAGGAGTAGGTGCTGTTTTGATGTAGGGTGAAAGGCCCATAGCATATGCTTCGAGAACACTAAATAGGGCAGAAAGAAATTATTCCATGTCGGAAAGGGAATGTTTGGCAGTGATTTGGGCTTTGCAAAAATTCCGTTCTTATTTTGGGCATTGTCCAACAAAAGTGGTAACGGACCATGCAGCGCTGACCAAGTTAATGAACGGAAAAAAAATCTTTCAAGTTGGATGATAAGATAGGCGCTAAAGCAGGCAGAATATAACATAGAATGGGAACATAGGACGGGAAATCAGAATGTGGTGGCCGATATGTTATCTAGACAGCCCTTTGAAGGACAGGCACTTGAGAGTGTCTCTTGCGCCATTATCAATTCACTAGTGTTAACGTCGAGATAACAGCTGAAAGGTGAACAGAGACAAGACCCGGAATTGGGTCATATTTATCGATATTTGGAAAACCCGGAAGATTCGACAATAAACTCCGGAATATGTGAAAATTGGTCCCAAGACCTTAAACTAATTGATGGTATTCTTTTTTGTACAAAACTGCTAACTTCTAAACACGAACTACGAGCTTATATTCCGCAAACTCTGCGTGAATCTTTGTTAAAGGAATTCCATGATAATCCATTGGCGGGTCATTTTGGCGTAAGAAAAACTTATGCCAGAATAAAAGAGTCGTGCTACTTTCCTAAGATGAGGAAAATCGTAAGCGAATATGTTTCAACGTGCGACATATGTCAGCGCTATAATTATAAAAACGCGTTTCTAGCTTGACAGTTAATTTCTGTAAAAACGACGTACCCAAAGGAACAAATTTCTTTAGATTTGGTAGGACCGTACCCAATCTTGAATCCCGAAAGGCATCGTTTTCTTTTAGTAATCGTCGATAATTTTTCTAAATGGGTCGAATTAATTCCTTTACGAAAAGCTTCAGCTAAAGCAGTGGCTACTGCCCTTTTTAAAAGTTATATATCTTGATACGGAGCTCCAATTAAAGTAGTCAGTGACAATGGACCCCAATTCATTTCAGAAATATTTGAGGAACTATGTCGCACCTTGAACATCGAGCACATAAAAATTACAGCTTATTGGCCGCAGGCAAACGCTTCCGAAAGAGTCAATAGAAATATTGTGCAGATGATTGCCAGTTACGTGCAATCGAACCACTTTTCTTGAGACCAATTTCTGCAACAGTTTGACTATGCAATTAGAACAGTGGTGCATGAAACAATAGGAAAGACCTCAGCCGAACTGTTTTTAAAGCGTAAATTGATAACGCCCTTCCAAAAACTGATACAAGTCCCCGAGCATGGAGATATGGTGTGCAGGGATATTGGAAAAACTCTTGGCAGAGGTTCAGCAAAGAATGGAGATGCAGCAAAATAGACAGGCTCGGTACTGCAACAAGAGAAGAAGGGAATGGACAATTAAGATAAATGATCTTGTATTAGTGGAAACGCATCCAATTACTTCAGCAATACAGAAGAGGGTAGCGAAATTTCAGCCCAAATTCGAAGGACCCTTCAAAGTGGTTCGAGTGATGCAAAACAATGTAGTGATTTTAAAGCATGGGAGGGAGACCACGGTCAATATTGACCAAGTTAAGCTCTACCACCAAAGAAAGGGCAATAGAGCGGGAGAGTTGATTGAACAAAGTGTCTATAAGGAGGATCGGGGAACACAGTCGGGACATAGCAGGCAGGATAGCTATGAGGACAGCCCAGAACCACAATCAGTTAGATGCAAGGGTAATTCGAGGCTAGATCGCCGAGTACCACAAACGAAGCGGAAGACCTAAGTTGAAAGTAATGGGAGTGGGCCGCGAAAAAAGCGTTTCTTAAGGAAAGCGATAGGTCCCGGCCGGCAGGGAAACAGATACAGGGATAGGCCAGGCAATTATCTAAGAACTCAACCTCCTCTCTAAGCTCTCCACCTCCAAAAAGGAGAATACCCTTAAGGTTGGACACGAGACGGAAAAGACAACCAACGTCATCCCTGCATAAATCCAGGCCAGCCAAGCGGTTTCCAGTGCAGTTGAGAGGAAGGCGAGAGGATACGGCAATCCGAGAGGAACAATCACAAGGAGCCACCTACATCCGACAAAGAGAAGAGAACCTCGCCACAAGGCGAGAGCAGACCACAAGTAGTCCTTACAATCTCCGCAGCAGGAACAGGCATCGAGGAAGGGCATCCGATATTTCAGCAGAGGAACGAGCCTTTATAGAAAAAGTATGGAATAGGAAAGCGATTCAACTGCCCGAGAGCCTAGTAGGAGAAATAGCTTCACGCTAAAGTGGAATCGGATCCAAAATTTCTTGGATTCATAAATAACAATGTACTAATCAAATATTTCCTTTAACCTCTAGTATTGTAGAAGGCACCAATCACTCTGTTAGAAAGGGTTCGAGTATCCATCGCCATGAAAAGCCGTCTAATCAATTTGATTGAGGGATCAGAGTGCAGCAAAGATCTGATTATTTGATGCGAAGTTACAATTTAGCTGATGGAACTGTGCTACTGTATGTGCCACCTCACCGTAGTATGGGAGCCTTTACTCCGACATCGCCAGCGGATGGAAACCTCAAACACTTACAAAGGAGAATCGAAGTCCGACCTCAGCAGCTACCAGTAAGAAGCAGACTAAGGGACAACACTGCCAAGCCACAAGGGTCTTCAAGGAGCCGAGCTGGAGTCGCACTTATCCTCTACAAGATTGCAGAGGGCAGCCGATCTCTCAGTCTAGAAAGTAGTTCTTTAACAAGATACTCGTCCACGGTGAAAAGCGAGACTAAAATATCATTTCGTATTATTCTTTGTTATTCCATTTGATTTGAGGGCATGATATTGTTGAGACAACAAGTCTTTGATTTTTATGGCTTCAGTTCCAATACGGCAAACAGCTTTGGCTCTTACTCCGCTAAGAGCTGAGAACTTTAATGGAATGTTTGAATTTCTTAATTGTAAATCACCAAGTTGGTGATCTTTCCCGATGGAAAGTATTTTTTGTTATAAAGATTGGAACTTTTTTAAATTGTAAACATTTGTTAAAGTATAACACTTGTTTATGCATTGACTTGTTTTTTTAAGAGTAGATGTCTTGTTATTTTGCATGAATTATGTATAATCATTTCATAACTGTATTTATGTTATAACATCTGGTCACATCGTGGCGTAATTAGGGATCGTGACTAATATTAACACTTAGCGCTGCTTTAAGTTCGCATTTTGCATTGTTCTGTCTCTTGACCAGATCGCGTCATTTATCACATTCTTGAATTTTATGTGGAAAATTATGTATATTTGTATGAATGATAATGTTTACTAATGTTTAAAGCTTTACAAAATGATGTACACTGCAATCCATTTCAGGGTACCAGACTCTGAACTACAACTGGGAAATGAGCCGAAGAAACAAAATTCTCCGGCTGAGAAGGAACAAGAAGTTGAAAATTGTTTAATAAAATATATTTTGCAGTATTAGTTTTTTTGTAAGCTCTCATTGGGTTAAGCATTAGTTCAACGCTTTAGGAGTAATATAGTAACTTCAGAAAGCTTCAAATTTTCAGCTTATTAAGAGGGTATAAATTTAGATGCAATTTATTAAGTAGCTTTAGAGTTCAGAACGTAATCAACTTCAGGATAGCGTCCAATTACGTAGGCATTCGGACTTCAATCGTAATTTCATGCTGGGTTTTTGTACCCAACGATAAATCACGTTTCATTTCTGGGGAGGAATTGTGACATTGGGCTATTCGCGGTTTCTCTGCACTAACCTTGGGGACTTTCAATTGAGATTGATTGCTTTCATTAAACAACCTTTGACCAACCAAAAATGAAACGTGATACATAAAGTTATTATGTAAAGCAGTTAGGAATGAAATGAAGTGTTAGGTTTGAAAATATACAAACTACATCTGAAGGAGGATCTGGGAGGCGCTGTAGGTGAGATGAGGTGAAGCTGAAGTGTTAGATAAGAGAAAGGAGGAATTAAAGTTTCAGTGGATGGTTCGAGTAAGGATTGCTGCAGAAAGATTTTGTCTGGTGTTTTCAGCAGTTGTTCCAGAGTTTGAGTTGCAGTCGAGGAAGGACTAGGGGTAAGATTTGGTTAGATTACTATTGGTGGGTTGAACTAAGATATTAGAAAGCTTACCCTGGAGAGCTTAGTCATTTGTGTCATAGAAAATATATACTAATAAATTGTGAAAGTTGTTTTGGTGGTTTTGTAATTATTTGTGTCGTAGATTTTAATATTTGAATTTAGAGATGGCTCAAGAGGATCCCCGGGTCGGGCGGGCGTTACAACTTATCAACCAAAAATCATAGAATTATACTTTCCATAATTCCTAAATTCTCATAGTATACTCTGATTGGCTTGTATAAAAATGTTTTTAAGGGAACTCAATTTCTATACAATATTTAAAAATCTTTTAATGGAGTTAAGATGGTGAACTTAATATTTCTGTGATATGTAACAAGAGAAAATTCTACTGTAATGGAAAATAGTTACGAGCTTCGAGGGTAACATTGTTTATCATGAGTCATGTGTTCAGCTCTTGACTCCTTTGAAGGACGGTCGGGCGGAACAATAGTGGATGCTACATGTTAATAGAAATGAACATATATATCCTTATGTAGTGTTATGTGGTAGTTAGGAGATTAAATAACCACTTTATACATATTCCTACTAATCTGAGTAGAACTTAAAAATTAAAAATAATTTTACAATACATTTTATGATTTAGCACGATGCTAAAACTTTAACATGTAAAAATTAATTTTAAATAAAAATTAACTTTTCTCATACGAAGCATCATATTAATTTATTTCAACAATATATCTGTGTATTCTTATGTGGAAGAAAACACTTCAAGAACGGTTATGTTTTTCAATCTATTAAAGAAAAACTTGTCCTTTATTTTTAGAAGTAAGCAAAGCAAATTTTATTAACAGGGAATGCAAAATTATATCATCTCATAGCAATTTCACATATAAAGAAAATTTACGTTTTTCTTTTTGCTTAAATTTATATTATGTTGAGAAGAAAATGTGAAGTATAATATGCAATTTTTTCATTTCTTTACAGAAAAATAATAAAAACATAATAAACTCGGCAAAAATATTATAACTGAATATCAATTTTGATTAAGAGAATTACTCTTATAAAAATTAAATTCCTTCAAATATTATAATCTCTATTTCATCATTTTTTGATAAGAATATTATACGCGATGAAAACTCATTTTGATATACCTTAGTTACCTTATATATATTTGTAAATCAGGCTTTATATTAAGGTATATGATTTTGTTAATAAATTCCTCACCGGTGAAATGAAAACTAGAGATAGAGATAAATAGAGATAGGTATTTCTAGCCACGGATAGAAACAGATGGAGTAATCTCCCTTTAAACCGTCACGTTCGGGGAAATGACCGTAGTGGATTACCGTACGACAATACAGTTTTAACGAGAATACCACAAAGATAAAACATTCTAGATAAAATTTTAAATGATTAAAACATGCATTTATTGTGTTTACGTGCATTCTGAACCTGTTTAGAGAATACAGATATCTAAAAAATATTTGTATCATTCTGACAATTACAAAATTAAATTCAAACATTGACAGTTATTTAGCTGAATATTTTTTTGTTGATAAAAAAAGCGCAAAAAATAAATTGGCATCAAAGAGAATTAAACATAGTCGTGGTAAGCTAACCTATCAATAACTTATCTCGTTTGTTTTATTAGAACTTGAAAACTGCTGTAGAATATTTTACTGTACATTACACTATACGACCCACACAATAGAGTTATTGTGCAAGTGATATATAACTGGTCAGAAAGCGAGAAAGACTATATCAGAATTGAAACTAACAGCTACGATAAACTTTAGACGAAAAGGGTAGCAAAATTGTAATGCGAACCAGTGGTCAAGGTCAAGATACTCCAAAGATATCTAACAGCAAACGGCGCGATCATGTTGGATCATCGAATGCCAGATCAAAGAGAAGTTGTTATATTATGTATGATTTTTTTTTCGTTTTCTAAATTAAGGAAAATTACGTGTGACAAAATACTTGAAGAAAATTATTTTCAAAATAATTTATATGACTGGATAAATTATGGGTTATAATTTATCGTCTTTCATATTAAATGAAAGAAATGCATTCCTACTTTTAAAAGAAAAATAAACCGCTAGGACAATAAAGAATTTGATGTATTATTAAAAAATAAATGTAAAAGATTTAAGGAACATAATTTAAACTTAGATTAACTACAATGTAATGAGAAAATTAATGCATCTCAAAATTTTAGTTATATAGATTACGAAAAACATTTTATTAAATAAATGGGTATGACAGCAAACATTTTAATATTAAAATATAATCAATAATGTTTGCTTTTTGAAATATATATATATATATATATACATTCATATTTATACATACACATTTATACATTCTTATTTATACATACATATTTATACATTCTTATTTATACATTCATATTTATACGTACATATTTATACATACATATTTATACATTCATATTTATACATACATATTTATACATTCATATTTATACATACATATTTATACATACATATTTATACATTCATAAATATACATTAGTATATAATGTGTGTGTGTGTGTGTCTGTGTGTGTGTGCGTGAGTGTATAAGCCTAAATAATTCACCTAAAATTGTTTTATTATACTAAATTTGAAATGTACGAACTATCATTTTTACGCACGAATTTGAATAATTGTCAGTTTTTATATAAAAAATTAAAGCGAATAAATATTAATATATTATTGAATCGTACGAATAGAATTATTAAAAATCATTATTAACAATTTTTTTTTAAAAAAAATTGTTATAATATAAGAAATGAAATCATTAAAATCATTATAAACTTAAGTTTATAAAATAGTTTATATGCGCTGATGAATGATTTTGTATAAATTTGCTTTTCCGTGTTAAACTCCATCTAAATCATAATTTTTCTGGAATGCCTGGCAATGATCAACATTATTTCCTCTAGAATGGTAAACGAAGATAAAACATATTTCAAATTTGTAATTTATTCATTAATTTAAGAAACTTTTGAAATTTTGTTGATGTTTCTAAATAATCAATTATTTTGGCCAGCAGAACAATTTGAAAACAGTCGGTACATTTTTATGACTGGGATACAGTTTAAAAGAAGGGGCCGCGGTAGCCTAGTGGTCAAGGTTTTGGATTCGTGGCCGGCGGTTTTCGTTCAGTCGCGGGCTCGATCCTTAACCGCTAAAGGCCTGCCGTGTAGCTGGGGCAGATGCACGCTAAATCTGATGTGGCCCAAAGTCCTCCCTTTGGTGTGGATGTTAGTAGAAGGGGTGCCAGCTCAGGTGTCCTCCTCGTCACTTGACCGTGGTTCAAAATAATGAGGTCCGTCGCCAATAGCCCTCGCGTTGTTTCTAGTGCGACGTTAATAAAAACTAAACAAATAGTTTAAAAGTAACTTATAATATGTAATTAATATAACTTTTGACAAGAATCGAGAATGAATTACCGAAGGAAATTGTTCGCAATTGTTTCGATGGATTAAAATAATTTTTTATTTTTTTTTGTAAAATTATCAGGTTCTTATTACAGTTTCAAAAAGTATTGCATTTTCTTCACACAAATCCAATTAACAGCACTTTTTTATTCAAGAATTAGTGAATCAGTGAAGTGGTAGTAAACTTTATTTATTAATCTTTATATCTTATAAAAAGGTAATAGATTGTAAACATTATCATACAATCTTATGAACACAATCTTAAGATTAACTTCCATGATAGTGAAGCAAAATAACTGTTTTTAGGACTTAAAAGTTATAATATTTAATAGGTTTAAAAATCTGAATTATTTTACACTTCAAAACTGTTTAAAATATTCTACTTTGGGGGGGAAAGTTGAATTCACATTAGGTAATTGCAATATATAGATAAATAAGCATCAAAATAGTAATAAATGAATTGTATAAAATAGATCGAATAAAAAGGATAAATGATAAGAAACATGTTATTTCAGACACATAAATATTTAATGCTACATAGGCGCTTATGATATTTTGCCAAAACTAACAAACTTTAAAATGAATGAAATTTGGCTGTTGAAAAAGTAAGCCAGATATATGCTTTTCTTATCTGATCACAATATAATTAATTTTATAAATCATTAAGTAACCACACTAACACAAGTTATGAATGTACTTAATGTTTAAAACTAAAATATATTTGCAAGGAAAATATCTGTTTTTTTCAAATATTTTTAAATTCTAACAGATATTTAAAAAAATGCAATCAGAATAGCCTTTGAGTTTTCAAAAACATTAAAAGTAAATTTAATAAATGTTTTTAATTGAAAGGAAATTTAAGAAAAAAATATAAATCTTACAAATGAAACTTTAAGATGTTTCTATTTATTAATTCCAAACGTAATTTTTGTGGGTCAGGCTTTCAAAAATTCTTTTTTATAAAATATTGAAATAAATTTCTATATCTCTTAATATATGAAATATATAATAATAATAATAATATGTTATTTAATTTAGCATAAATAATCTAAAACTTAAAAATATGTACAGTTTGAAACTTATGAAAATTTGCAATATTTTTACAATTATCATAGCAGGTAATTTTAGAGCACACGTAGGTAAACAATCTAAGCACTTGTACAAACTGAACAAAAATTTAACAATTTACAAATATATTTGACAAGTTAATTGAATTTTGTATATGTGTGTGCAAAAATATTGACGCTATAAGTATTAAATATGTAAATTATGTAATATTTCATCATTGTAAATTAAGACTGATGAATACAACCCATAACAAGGCAGAAAAAAATGTCAATAATTGATTAGTGGAAATGTTAAGCTTTCTTTTATTCACGTTGTGCCGAATAGTAGAATGAAAAGAAGAATTTCAAAACTTAAGCAACAATAAGAATTACCAAGTGTTAGACCATGCAAAATAAATTACCAGGAAATTACAATATTTCAACATATGTCGATTGATGACATTTTTGTTCCCTTAAATGTAAATATAAATGGTTATCCTCTGTATGGAACCTATTCAACTTACTACAACAAAAGGGTCTTTAGAAGTTATAGGATGAAAAACATTAGAATACTATAGCACATTATTTATAATATAATGTAGTTATTATAACTAAGAGGTGGAGCTTGATATTCTTGATTGTGTCTAGACGAAATGGGCCTAAAGGGAGGCCCATTACTGATTTTTACTGATTCAATAAGGTAATGAAAACGTATTATTTCGTAATATCGTACTTCCAATGAAAAAGTTAACGATTCATGTACAAGGAGAAATAATTGTAAATATTATCAAAAAATCTATTAAAAAATTTCATGAAAGATAATATTTTTTGACGAAATAGGTAAAATTCTCAAACATTGTGAAACAAGCTTTTGGATAAGAAGAAAATAAAATACGATTAGATAAATTTCAAACAATGCTTCTTTAAAATAGTACTCAAAATAAGGGAAAGCTGTGTTTCGTAAAAATATTGTTAGAATGTTATTGATTCATGAATATAACAATAAAAATGCAAATTTTAGTTTTTCCACACACTATAGATTTTTAATATGTTTCTTGTAGGAAGCAGAATTAGGAAACAAAAAATTTCAGAAATGAACAAATGCAGTGCATTAAAAATGTAAGAAATGCATAAATATTTTATCATTACAAAAGTTTTATATTTCATATATATTATTTCATAATTATGAGCAAATGCTTCAACCATAATACCCTCCATCAATTTGAAGCTTTCATAACAAATATTAACAATACATTTTTAGAGCAGTGTGTATTTTAAAAAAAAAGGATCTACTTTTAGAAATTTTCTAATTTATTTATAATAGTTTTATTTTTATGATAACTCTTTGTATATAATTTTAATAATATAAATTTATTTTGAAATAGAAATTCAAAAATGTTATCATAATTTTTTTCTTAATTTTCAGAATTTAAAGAAACGAACTCAAATTAGTGATATACAAAAATACATATAAATTCCGTTTAATTAAAGAAATCATGCCTTATTTCAAATTTCATATCTACCAACACAGTATGACAATACGTCTTAACTATGAAATAACAAATCTCAGTTATCTTTGATATGGTACATTACAAACGCATGAGCATTTGAGAGTCATGTACAATCTAGACAGATGTCAAAACGTGACTCCATTGAATGCATGATATGAACAAAATTCAAATCTAACTTTACGTTCACTCTTTTTTATTTTAGTAACATGTCAGACATGAGACAATTTATGAAATTGATTCAAACAGAAAAGAAACATGACACCCGTTTACGAAACTGGCACACATTGCTTTAAAATTTCGAAAACTCCAAAAGTAATATGATTTTTATTTCCTTATAAAAATGTTCGTATTCAGGCACTTGTTTGTAATGACAGTGAATAAATACTTATTTCATGTAATACTTTACTTATTTATGTATTATTGCGGTTTAAAACGAATCGAATATGCATAGCATTAAATTACAATTCAAAATGATTAATGGTGTACATGTTTTTTCAGTTTTCACTGGTAATGAATGCAATTTCCAAATATTAATGTCAATAATTTCTTTCGAAGTTTGCATTTTATATAAAAGCACTCACATGCAATTGGGTTGTTCTATTTACACTAGTAAATTAATATGCAGCCTTACTGACTAGAGAGTCAAAAAGTGCCCTCAATAAGGACAAAATTATCAAATATTTTACTTTGAAATACCCAGTTATATTTTTTTCTTATTTTCCTTCGTTTTGTAATGTTCTGATCATTAAATGTTTTGATACCGGAGATGAGTTATATTATTATATTATTTTGAGTTGTTTTGTTAATTGTGATAATCATCAGATGAAAAACCAATTAATCAATATGTTTAATTAAATTTTAACACATCTTTATAATTTACTTGTTCCTTAAGAAGTTAATAATAATATTTTTAAATTGAGAATTTAATAAAATACCAATCATGTCCTTTGAAATGATGAGTAATTATGCTCATACGATTTATCAATTCAAAAACTATTACTATTATATATAGGTTAATGATAAAAATTGTTACCCAATATCTGAATCCTTAGTAGTTTTATTACAGTTTTGCAAGTATTAAATTAGACTGAATTGATCTTTATTGACAGAGGTTTTCTTTTATTACTACAGTTGCCAAGAAAGGGCAGTTAAACTTTACATTTAATCTCATTCCCAACATCCTCCCCACCCTGGTCAATCTCGAGAGGGATGACCAGTTGTACAGGGCGGGATACATTTCTTCCATTAACTCTCAGCTCGCAGGATCTTATCTTCCCTTCACGTCCCTGATGTAGGTTCATCACTCTAGCTTTCTTCCACATGTGGCGTGGTCGGACGTCTTCTTGCAGAAGCACAATATCTCCAACTCGGATGTTAATGGCACTGTCCTTGTTTCGAACTTGTTGGAAGGATCGTAGTTGAAGAAGATATTCTTTCGACCATTTTTTTCCAAAAACAGTCGAGTAAGTCCTGCTGCTGCTTGTAGATTTCATTAAGCCTTTTCTAGTCTGGATGGAATGGCCGTTAGTTTTCGTCCCGTCAAGAAATGAGCTGGTGTTAAAGCTGCAGAGTTACCATCGCTTTCATCTTCGTATATTAATGGTCGACTATTCAGAGTGGCTTCTATTCCAATAAGGACAGTGGACAGAATTTCCTCGTCTAGAAGGGCTCGTCCGAGGACCTTTCGCAGACATTGTTTGACAATACCTATTAGGCGTTCCCACCAGCCTCCCCACCAAGCCACGCGTGGGGCTATGAAACGCCATGTTATGCCATTTTGGGCATAATATTGTTGAGTTTTAGCTGATGATAGAGTTTGCCATAACAGGATCAGTTCCTTATTTGCTGCATGAAAGGTAGTAGCATTGTCTGTGTAGATTGTGTTGGGCAATCCTCTGCGACCAACAAATCGCTGTAGTGCTAAGAGAAATTTGTCGGTGGTGAGATCTGACACGAGTTCAATGTGCAATGCACGTGTTGTAGCACAAGTAAATAGTGCTATGTAGGCTGTGTCTCTTGGTTTCAAACAGCGGATATTTACAGGTCCAGCAAAATCAATCCCTGTGATAGTAAATGGAGCAGATGGTACAACCCTTTCAGAAGGTAGAGGAGCATCGATTTGCATTCCGCATTTCGCTTTGAAAAGCTTACAAGGTAGGCATTTGTGAAGAGCTTTCTTTATTGCTTGACGTCCTCTTAAGATCCAGAAGGTAGAACGTATTTCGGAGAGAACAATACGCACACCTAAATGATGGAGACGTATGTGAGTATGCTGGATCAAAAGATGGACAAAATGGTGATTTCCATCGAGTATTAAGGGATGTTGAGTATCAAAAGGAATGTCAGAGAATTGTAATCTTCCTCCAAGACGCAAATAATCATCTGTGAGAAAGGGGTTGAAACAAGAAATTTTAGATTTTTTTTGTAAAGGACGTCCCTCTTTTAAGGTATTAATTTCAGCTGAAAAGCATTGACGTTGCACAGTTTGTATCCAATAATCCTTAGCCTTCTCTATTTCATCACAATTCAGTTCGTGAATGATACGTAGGTGGGATTTACAATTGTGCACAAAACGTAGAATCCAGGCAGTCACCCGAAGAAGTTTTGTATAGGAACTGTAACGAGATATATCTATGATGGGTTCTGTGGTTGCAACGTAAAAGGATCGAGACTCAATTTTCAGTGATTCAACTTCGACTGAAGGCTGTGAATGTGACGGAAAATCTTTGGTGGGCCAAGCATCTGAATCGTGATTTAACCATTTTGGGCCATGCCACCAAGATTCCAAAGATGGTAGCAGAGATGGGAAGGTACCACGAGTAAGATGATCTGCAGGGTTATCTGTACCTGTACAGTGTCGCCATTGTGAAGGAGTACTGTATTGAAGGATTTCTGTTGTTCTGTAGCAAACAAATGTTTTCGAACGGTTGGGATCTCCCTTTATCCAACTTAAAGCTACAGTTGAATCGCTCCATAGCACGGCTGTGTGTGAGTGCATGTTCGTCTCTCTGTAAAAGTATTTAAGTAGGCGAGTTCCTAGTAAGGCGGCTAACAATTCAAGTCGCGGAAGAGTGATCTTTTTCACTGGGGCCAGTTTACTTCGACTACATATGAGATTGACCTCCGTAAAATTGTTAACTGTGTGACGCGCGTATAAACAAGCACCATATGCACGTTCAGAAGCATCGCAAAAACACATGGATGGTGACGTCGGAAGTTTCAGAAAACCCAATCCATCTTGGGATGCGTATATCCTTCAGACATTGTAACTCATTTATCCACTTATGCCATTGTTGTGCTACAGCTGGCGGTAATAATTCATCCCATTTAATTCCACTAAGCCACGTATCCTGGAATAAAATCTTCACAATGACAGTAACTGGAGCGAATAGGCCCAAGGGATCGTAAAATTTTGACATCAGCTTCAGTAGTAAACGCTTTGTTACTGGTTCTTGAGATGCTTCTACAATCTTAGCCTGCACATCAATATGAAAAACATCTTTGTCAGTATCCCATTCAACACCTAAAATCTGCGTAATCTCTCTAAATGGAACATTTTCTTGTTTCCATACACCTTGCAAAGCCTTCGAATTTGTCGTCCATTTAGCTAATGGTAGGCTGATATGCGATGTAAGCTGCAGCATTTCTCGATAAAGAGTAATAGCTTCAGTATCTGTAGATGTCCCTGTAACAAAATCATCCATATATGTGTTATTCTCAATGTGTTTAGTTGCAATTGGATATGTTTGCTTATACATTGTAGCCAGTTCACGAAGAGAAGCTGATAGTAAAAATGGACTTGAAGTGAGTCCGAATGGAAGTCGCGTGAATCGGTATATTACGATTTCATCTGCTATGCAAAGTTTCCCATCAGAAGTATATTCCGTTTTGTACCAAAGAAATCGTGTTGCGTCTCTGTCTTCATCTGCAAGTATTAGCTGAAGAAATGCCTGACTTCCATCGCTAGTAATTGCTATTTTAGATAGTCGAAATCTCAATAACATGGCCAAGATGTCAGGTAGAAGATTTGGTCCGGCTTCGAGAGCATCGTTCAAAGATGGATGACCAGGAGAGTGAGAGGAAGCATCAAAAACTATACGCCACTTGATTTCTTCATTCTTAATCTTTTTTACAGCGTGATGGGGCAAATAAAATAATCGTACTTCATTTTGTGTATCTTTTAAGACGGCTTCGACTTGTTTTTTATCAATATAATCTTACATCTGTTTAGCATACTTTTGTTTCAACTCTGTATTTGCGTGTATTCTTCTTGTCCAAGAATTAAAACAGCGGATTGCGGTATCATAATTGCTCGAAGTAAGTTTAACTTCTGGTTTCCAAGGTAAATGAATAACTCATCTACCATCAATGATTTTGAAAGATTGATGAAAGTTAGTCAAAAGTTCAGCGTTGTGAGTGCTTAATTTTAATTTCTCTTGTATAGGTTGTATGCCAATGCTCTCTAAGTTCCAAAAATTTCGCACCATATTGTCTAATTCATGAGTTAAAGTATCCACATTAATACTATGAACTGTAGGATTGAAAGAAACTGTTGCGTGTGATCGAGATCCACTAAGTATCCATCCAAAACTTGATGGTACCAAGGCTAGGGAATCTGACAGCTTGACTGGAGCATCAGAATGCATGACGTTCCAATAGAAATCTGCACCAATAAGAATCTCAATTGGTAAGCTCGACTATGGATCATCTGGGTCAGCCAGCTTCATTCGCTTGCTTTTCGCAAAGCGTGAAACATCAGTTGGTGAAGACGGGTGTGATGCATACCTGTTGGAGCTTTCGAATGCAATAACGTTGATTTTAGCTTTATCCCAGATGCTAGATAATTGAAATTGAACTTGCCGTCGTTTATGGCTAAAACTATTTGGAGATTCAAAAGCTTGAAGTTCTAAGGGTCCAGTTGAAATGACGGGAAGATTTAACGTATCCACAAGATCAGAAGAAATGAAACTAGATTGACTTCCACCATCCAAAAGGCAACGTGTCAATTTTGTAATTCCATTTGGCCCAGTTATGAAAACTCGTGCTGTTTGTAAACGAACAAAATTGTAAGTGGATGTATCAATTTTGTTTGTTGATGTAGTCGCAGACTGCTCAATAGTTGGAGTTTTGCATATCGAAACATGGTGTTTTTTTCTGCACTTGGAACAGAGGTATTTTTCTTTGCGAAAACAATTCTTTTGTACGTGACCCCTATTAGTGCATAAAAAACATCTGTTGGTAGCTTTTAATTTCTGTATACGTTCGTCTATGTCCGTAACAGAGTTGCATTGTTGAGGCCAATGTCCAGAAGTTTCACAAAAAGGGCAAAAAACTGAAATTTTTTTATCCTTACTAATTGGTCTGGAATGCACATTAAAATTCTCTAAGGAGGATTTTATAGGATAGCTTGGAACCAATGAACCTTTAATATTATTTGCAGTTATTGTTCCTTCGACCTCTTCTGATAAAAATTTCATTAATTTTGTTATGTCACTTTCCGCCAAATTTTCACGTTTAGCGTATACAATCCAATTACGACAGATTTCATGCGGAAAAGCGCGAAGTATTTTCGGAGCCAAAATTCTCCCGTATGATTGTGTTTTTTCGCCTAAAGCATCCAAAGCTTGTAATCTTCTATTACAATCCATATGCAACTCATTTAATGCTGATGGAGATAGATCTTTGTTAGGTATTAAATTTTTCAAGTAATCAAGATGAACCTGTATTATTTTGTCTTTATTGCCATATTTTGATTTTAATATCTCTTTTGTCATTGTATACGTATCTGCGGTTATACTAATCCCATCAACTAATCTTTTTGCTTCTGCGTCCAAATAACCCCTTAAAAACAGATGTTTGTCAATCTGCGATAAACTTTCATTTTTATCAATACAATTTTCAAAACGCTCCCAAAAACTGTGAAATTCTTCAATTTCGCCATAAAAAGTATTTATATTTACTGTAGGTAACTTTACCGTAACATTTGGCGGCGAAGCGTAATGTATGCTGTTTGATGTTGGCGAGCTGCCAATTCTGCTACAAGGCAAAATGGCCGCGCTTGTATTAGCTTTCTTTTTAGAATTAAACAATAGTAAATGGCCATTTTCTGAGTATTTTTCGCATTCTATAATGTCTTCGCTATATTCCTGATCATTTAAAAAATTGTTTATTTCATCATCAGCCAAAGTTAATTCGTTAAGTTTGATTTGTAAGCGTTCAGCGTTAAACTCTATATCGGCTTGTGTACAATTCGATTCATTTAATTTTGTCGACAGCTTCGTAATGGCGGTGCGAAGCGTTGTTCGCTTGCGTTTCAGAATAGAAAGTTTTTCTGTTGTACTCATCGTAATTCGGGTCCGTAACGAATAAAGTAATAAAACAAATAAAGTATGACTCACCCGAGTATGTTCGGCACCAGATATTACAGTTTTGCAAGTATTAAATTAGACTGAATTGATCTTTATTGACAGAGGTTTTCTTTCATTACTACAGTTGCCAAGAAAGGGCAGTTAAACTTTACATTTAATCTCGTTCCCAACAAGTTTATTCACTCAAACAATCGAAACTTAAAGGTATCCAGAGAGCATACCTTTAAGTAACCTCAGATATTGTTACTTAAAGGTATGCTCTCTGGATTGTGAACTTTCAAAAAAAGAATAAAATCACAGCTGCAACAGTTAAGGTTACAGTGAAAATATATCCAATTTTTCCAATAGCATTACACACTTCTTTTCTTGCACAAATTGATCAGACTATTGAAAAACAAGAAGTGGCGCTATACGGATTCCTTTTGAGACCTTACATTCGTCATTGTACTCAACAATGTCCCGCATGCAATGGTTATCATGGACGAAGGTTGACACGTGGAAACCTTGTAATTCCAGCAAAATTTTATTTTTCTCTCTTCTCTTGTTTTGTCATTGGGCTTTTGTAATGCTCTTTGCAAATATTTTGCACCAACAATTTGTGTCACGTGTACCATTTATGGCATATCAATTTGTGCAGGAGAAAAGTGAATCGAAAATTTTACAATATTTCCATTGTGTTTATAACCGGGAAAGTTCGATTGTGTGAATTCATAACAATCTCGAGCGCATAATCTTGTGTGAGCAACCAAAGATGCTAATCCCCATGCAAGAATGCAACTTCTGCATATGTGTACCTTTCCCGTGTGTTAGATAGTGTGTTTGCCTTTCTCCGTATAAGAGCAAGCCGATAATCTTTTTTTTACAGCAAAGATAGGCTCATCTGTGCCTAGAACAGTCCTCGACTGCTTTTCAATCTTAAGCACACGATAGTTCCTTTCTGTAGAGGTAAGTGGATGCACAATAACGGTCAGTTGTCAAACAAATCTTATTCATGCAGCCATCTACTTACTGACGTAACTGATACTGGAGAAGAAGTAAGCGTGAGAATCTAATGTGAGAGAAGTTGCAATATTGTTCCGGAGTACACAAAATCACAGGAAGAGGTCATCTGAAGAAGTGGATCCCCATGGCATATCTTTAATACTTCTTCGAGAAGATATGACAGTAGTTAAATTGGTGCTAAAACTGGGTCAGTAAGAAACGGTTGTAATTCAGCTATTTTGCACAGTCATGTTGTCTTTGACTAGCTTGTAATCTACCTATGACTCTATAATGTAATTCTGATCTAACTTTTAGTTAGAATTAATTTCTACACATAGGCTATCTCAAAATTATTTAATATAGCGTTTATAAATGATTAACGGTTCCCTTTTTAACAATAAGTTTTAAGCTATCATATTTATGTAAAGTGCCTGTAGCGCATTCTTTTGCATATCGTTAGTCGACACAGATTACTTTTGTTTCTAATGTATCCAAATTTCAAATACTATTTGCTACTTTTAGACAGTTTTTCTCAATTTTTTTATTTTGTCGCTAAGCTTTCAGAAATCCTTTTAGAGATAATAACAGAAAATATAGTCTCATATGAAATACAATATAAGATTTTTAATTTTAAAACTTCCTCGTACACTATTCTAAAACATGAATAGCAACAGATATTTTTTTATTAACATTTATTACATCCAAGCAATTTTTAGTGTCATGTAAAGAATTTACATCAAGCAACAGTCGATAGAAACAAATCATAACTTCAACTTCAGATCGAGTGCTTGAGGAAGGGTGATAATTAAGAAAAGCGTAGCTGGGTACGAGTTTTGCAAAATGGAAAAATTGAAGTTCCATGAAATTTAAAAAAAAAATGGTGATAAAATAAAATTTTTAATTTTCCCTAATTCTAGTTGACCCTTTCAATACTTTCAGAATTATTCATAATTAATTGAAGGTAACTGCAGCAAGATCAAATGTAATTTCTGTATTTTCGTTAAAAATAATTATTTTGGTTTATAATATTATCAACGTAAATTCATGTTACTTTAATATATATAAAAGATCACCTGCAATATTTCTATCACAATTGTCATTGAGAGCATTTCAAAATAATTCAGGTACGAAAATGTGACTGATACGTTATTTATATCATATCTTCTCAGATCTTGTACGTAAATTTATTTACAATCTTGTAATTAGTTTTACTAATTTAAAGTAGTACATTTTTGTTTTGCATATGCATAACCAGTGCAAATTAAGATAATTATATGGTATTAAATTTTAATATATAACTCATATTTAGTGATAGTTTTTTGAGCGATTACTATCATTATTATCCAGTACTGTGTATTTTATATAATGTCCAGAGAAAGTTTAATTATAAAGTTAGATAATTATTTAACCTAACATTTTGCTTATTGTGAAATTTTAAAATGTAAATTTATGCATAATTTAGTGATTTATTAAATTTAACTTGAAAAATACATGTAATAGCAGGAACTTCCAAAAGAGATTTAAAATATTTGCTTGCATTATTATAAACAGTGCAAAAGAAAATGTATATTTTATTATAAACAATAAACTCTGTAGTATGCTTTATTATAAATATTTAAGAAATGAAAAATCTTGTAAAAGAAAGTAAATTTATGATTAAAAATAAATTTGGGAATTACTTAATATAATTATTCAACAAAGAGATTAGAAAAAAACGGAAACACATAATGAATACAAAGCATTCAGAAATATTTACTGGAACTTCATCTCCAAATCAAAAAGCAAAAGAAATTGGAAATAAAACTGTATAAATGGTTAATGTAAATGACCGAATTGAATTAGAATAAGAATAAGTCAAATATGGAAACAATTCAACAAATAAAAGCAATAATTTATTAAATACCATACAAAAAGTAGAGAATTGTAAAACAACAAATACTTATTCCTGTAAAAATCAGATTATCTATTCCAAAAATGAATCTGGAAGGATGTAAAAAAACTAAAAATCGAATTGCAAGATAATTTCATTATTCCTAAAGTTATAAGGAAGTAAATATTTTGTTAAGACTTTTGACTCCTAAGAACTGGTGAAATAAACAAACAGAAAATATACATATCTAATTATAAGCATACTTTCAAAACTCAAATTCGATGAAGTAAGGTGAATTCTTTTTATATCCACAAGGAATAAATGTACTACAAACTCTTCGGTTAAAATGTCAATTTTTTTTATGTATTATCACTACAAGGCGTAATCTATATTATAATCATAGAAGCATTATTAGTTTTGATGTTATTGTATAAACTCAAAGGATTTTGGATTCATATTATTCTATCAGGAGAAGGAGCAGACCTATGCTTATTTTTCATTATTTACCTTTATACAAGTCATGAAATAATACTGAAACACAACGTGAAAAATGATCAATATTGGGTGAAAAATCAATCGATTACCTTATTATTATTCTGCATCATTCTGCAATTTCTATATTTATTACATACGAATATAATATATTTTTTTTTTATAATTGGAAAACATTTAAATAAAAGCGATTATATTTGTAACACATCTTTGCTTACGTTTTTATTACATGAAGTATCAATGATTCTTAGTTAAAATTTATTAAGAGGAATTGTTGAGAAAAAGTGAGTCTTATAGATATTTAAGAATGAATTTCCATTGCGCATTATTCGTCTGTGGAATAGCATTCATCACCATGTATTATATACCTGTAAAATCCTAGTATTAGTTGTCTTTAATTATCCAGAATGTCATTATTTTTTGTATCTACATTATATGTTCCTTATTACGAGAAGCAAGTGCATATATAAATTACGAATAACAATAGACTGGATTCCTGCGCAATGTATCAGATGGTAGTAAAGTAAATATAAAATTTTTGTGAAAACAATTTTAATATATTAGGTATTTCTTGGTTAAACTATTGATTATTGTTCTATAATAATTTCTTTGTAATATTATGGAGCTAGTTAAGGTGTTAGGCAACATGTAAAATATCTCTTGGTATACGCATAGAATGAGAAATTATGTGGTCTATGTGGTCTATTTAAATCTTCTTCATATAAAAAACATGAATGTGCCTGGGATTGTTCCAAATGTTTTAACAAATAAATTGTGATAGTATAAATGTATAGAGGTAATTTTACAGAACATATTTTTTCTTTCAAGATTTGGTAGCATTTACTTAAACTGAGATACATATATATGTAACTATGTTCAGACGAATTTCTTTCTTAAAAATATTATCAAAAATATTTATTTTATTTCCTTATCAGTAATATTATTAATTTGAATTATATTAGGAATATTAATATGAATAAAGTGATATTATTTGGGTTATTTTGAAAGAATTTAGCATTATCTTAAGTATTGTATATAAACTACTATGTATAAAAATATTATTATTACTTCCTTTTGCTTAGAGTGTTTTGAGTTAATACATTCAATAAATTTTACGAGAAAAAATCGTTAAGTGCAACTTCTATCTATAAATTTTAAAATGAATTTAGATATATCCACAAGATGTACCATTACTGAAGCAATGAAAAATTTTTAGATTTTTAATTTATGTCAAATTAGACATTGCTCACGAAGTGATTATTTGAAAGCTTTGATTTATTAAATGTAGTTTTAAAACTGTAGAAAGGAACAGAACTGTTCCTACTTATGAAACCCTCTACAGAAGAGGGAAAATTCTGCAGCATAAAATCAACGGAAGATGATTGCAACCAGTTATAGTCTCAGACACAGAGCTCAAGAGAACATAAGACTATCAAGATGGTGGTTTAAAGTAATGCATGGTTTCACAATCATAGAAGAAAAGACATCTCTACTGACTTCACACTGAAGTAAGAAGCTCGCCTAGAATTTGGTAATTCAGACACTCAAATGAGAAGTTACTCTTGTTTTGGGCTAGTCAACTAAATTACCCTCCTGACAAAAACCTAATTCTAAACAATAGTAACTGTTTCATATTTTTCTCTTAAATCCTCAATAAATTTTCTAAATTTAATGTACATTCTCTAACAAAAGAAAAGAGGCACCAAGAAAAAATAGTCTGATAGAGACAAAAATTGACAGATAGAAACATTATGTACAGAAGAGAAAATGATTAACTTTTCAGAAATATTTAATGATTTAAATCAGAGTTACACAGTTACAAAGTAACAAGCTCAATAAGGTATTGACCCTCCTCTAGCATAGATGCAAACTACCACACGATGTGGCATAGAGTGATAAAGCTCTCTGAAATCTCCTGCGGTATTCCTTAACAAATTTCCTACATTTGAAAGGCTAGGTCATTAACATTCCCTGTTAGATGAGGTTCACCTTCCCATTATGTCCCAGACATGCTCGATTGGAGAGATATCTGGCTGGACAAGGAAGTTTTCGGCAATCTGTAAGAAAATTTATAGCAACACGTGCCGTATTTGGTCTGACATTATCTTGTTGAAAAATAAGGCCAGGGTACTGCAAAAGGAACGGTAGCAAAACAGGTCTCAGAATGTCGTTGATGTACCACTGTGCTATAAGTGTACCTCTAATGACGACCAAAGGGGTCCAACTATCAAGCGAAATGGCATCCCAGACCATAACTCATGGTTGAGGGCTTCTATGGCATTCAATAGTAAAAGCAGGATCGGCACGCTACCCTGGGCTTCTCTAGACACCTCTTTGATGATCGTCAGGACACAGTTGGAAGCGAGATTCGTCGCTAAAAGCTATACGTCCACAGTCAGCATCATTTCAATCTGATCGAGTCAAGCACCACTGTAATCTGGCTCGACAGTATGTATTCGTGAATAGCAGGTAGCGTAGTGGTCAGTAAGAATGTAGATTTTGTTGTATCAGCCGTCTGTGAATGGTCATGGTGGACACTCATGTGTAGATCGCATTTCTAATGGTTGATACCGATGAAACAGGCGCAGTGACAGCTGATCTGACAATCACTCTGTCTTCGTGATCTGCTGTGGCCCTAGGTCGACACTCTACCATCATGGTGCTGAAATTCGCAATTATCCACCCATTCTCGCCCATCTTATCCATATTTTAATCGCCACATCGTTTTGACCTATATGACGAGTGATTCTTCTATTTGCCCCACCTACCTCTTTGAATCCAATGATACGACCTCTTTCAAACTCTTGCATTTGTTTGTAATGAGCTCGATTCCTACGGCGAAGCATTTTTTCAGTCGTTGAAAGGTATCCTTAATCGCAATGCCACAGAAAATTTGATCATCAGATTGAGAATCGCTTCTTATATACACCTGCTGAGTGCGCTGTTCTATTGCGCTGTAGATCCCGTTATTTACTCATTTGTTACCAAATATTAATCACTTGCATGTTCGGTCCCAATGTCTTTGCTTACGAAATTTCATTACAATTGAGCAACTCCTTCTTGGTGCATCATTTTTTTGTTCTTATTTATTAAGAGTTTATTTAAGTTCTTGTTTGAAAGGCAATAGCTTTTTTTTAAAAAAAAATAATGTTATTTTGTAATTTACTGGACAAATAACAGACCACATATCATTTTATACCATTTCGATTGTAGATTTAAAGCCGCAGAACCTAAGAACTCCAACAAACTTCAAACCTACAGACAATCGACACTCACCTTCACGCAGACTTATCACAATCGCGAGATACACAAACCCTTACTCTAACTCATTAAATCATGTACATTAAAAGAGAGTTATACGCTTGGGTAAACACTGTCATTCTCCTCCAGGTATGTTAAAGGAAAGTTTATGTTAATGTTACTCCGGCTTGTTCCATAAACTATAGCATATTTTTCCTTTTTTTCATTTTTTTATTCGAATTATTTTATCTCATCTATGATCGGGGAATTTTTTATGCGTTTAGTGTGTGGCGAACGAGGATTTCTATTCGACTCTTGTTCCTTAACTCAATCAAATATAACTACCAGTAAAACGTCAATAACCTTCAAAGAATGACACTAGACAAATCTCACACAAGTATTTATTCAATAGATTTGCACTATAATGTTTTATTGCTTCCTGCTGTTCAAAATAATACCCTAGTAGATTCACCCGTTTAACTAATAACAAATTAAGAGTGTCTTACCGAAGTATTCCCAGTTGAGATTAGCTTGTTTACTTGAGTTCATTACGATCATTATCGCCAGTTGGAACTCTTGATCTCATCTACCACCTGTAAGTGATATACTCAAAGCTAGTGCCACTCGACCTCTATCATCCAGATTTCATTTTGATTTTATACTCTCATAACTAACCCATTTCACTTTATTTCCAACTCCCTCTAATTAGCCTAATCTCGTTTCATTCTTGTTGGAAAGAAATTGTTATTTGCAGCAATCAATCTCAATTCAAGTCCCCAAGGTTAGTGAAGAGAAAACCGTTAAAAGCCGAACGTCACAAGTGATTCTATTTGCTACCTTATAACATGCTAGGAAAGCATTGCTTAGTGTTGATATATTCTACAGAAACGCCCTGTTTCATTTATTCAATTCTGTCAACTTCTTTGCAAAGAAATGCGGAGATTTTTCAATAGATTAAAGGTTACTTCCTTTTTCTTAGAAGCATGCAGTATTCTATCAAAACTCATACAAAAAGAATTGTGACGACTCTTTACCGTTACCGTTGATCGTTGTGAAATAAACTTTGGAACATTATTATCATAATCACATTATTTTAGTTTCTTACAATTATACTATAGAAAAGGATATACTTATTTTATACACTCTCATAATATTATTCAAAGAAAACAGGCTTGTGCCTAAGCCAAATCCCAACACTATTTTTCTTAGAAGATAAACAAGATGTAATGCAAGAAATTAGTTGTTATTATGGAGACACAATTCAAAAAAATCACGTAAGAAATCGAGACATTTTGTAGAATATACCATCTAGTAACAAATGCAATGCAAATTTTATAAATTACGAAAACTAACTTTACTTTCACAAAACTACAGTTAACAATGAAGAAAGCAAATAATTTTTTTTTCATTCATAGAATTTTATATCAATTCTTTTAGGTATCGAATAATTTCATAAAGAATCAAAAATGAAAACAAATAGGTAGAAAGCATTTCCAAAACTCAACGGCACCCTTGTAAAGAGGCTCATAATGTGATTGATGTGAAATACATTTAAGAAAGCAGTGCTATTAAAAGTTTTGTTGGATGTTTTTTATTAAAAGATTTTTTTTTAATTATGAGTGATTTCTTTTAATTTATAAATTTTCATCTGATGATAATTAAATAACAGAGTTAAGTTAGGGTAATTCAAAATGAAATAAAAGTAATTTGTGACATGCAAAATGCCTAGTCAAATGAAATAAGACCCAGTGTAAAACAGTAATAGAGAGAAAGACAAAATTTTAAATAAATTGAACTAATCATTCTTGCCAATTTTGAAATTTATCAATGACATAAGAGCAATAAATAAGATGGTTAGATATTTTACAAAATATATTATGTGAATATAAAGATTAAATATTATTTATACATTGATGTAGCTCATTTGAACCAATTCTACGAATATTATGTGAATCTGAAAAAGTAAATCAATGCATAAACTAAGATTTTTCATCAAAATGTAATTTAACTTTCTCACGCCTATCCACAGTCGATTCCGGTTACATACCTACGGCGAGGGAAAAGATAATTACGTTTCTTGCAGTTTTCCACCTCTTGAATTGAAACAAATTAAGAAAATGCAAATTTTCTTCTTTTTCCGTACTCTTGAAAAGAAATATGTCGTTTGCAATCATTATTAAAAGTTTCACTGCTTATTTTCTTTTGGTATTACCTTTAATCCAAATTTTACAAATAAGAGTTTTCAAAAGATCGTGTTTTCCTGTCTCAAAATTACTCTAAGATTGTTTAATAAATATACTTTTTCTTAAGGAAAATATTTATTATTTTTTACTGCTTATGCTTCCTGGAATTCTTGAAGACTCTTGAAGATGCTTAAGATCCTTTAAGTAGATGTTTCTTTACTACAATAAGCTGAATATTTAGAAAAGTAACAATAAACATACACAGTTTGAAATGAAAGATTTAATTAAATTATTTTCCTTTAAGGTGTATACTTTTGTGCATTTTTTATTTTCTTATTTAGTTTAATTTGAGACAATTAATGTCTATTTTATGACAAATTAAATTTAAATATTGGAATAATTACGAATCTAAAAATTATTAATGAAACATTTTGAATATTTCTTGTGCATATA
>BMAW01029254.1:0-39704 GCA_019974015.1 Nephila pilipes | reverse complement strand
CATGACAGTGTGCCGGTCAGCATCGTTAAAGTCACCAAGGAAATTTTAAAATAATCGGATTGGGATTTGTCGCCTCATCCGCCGAATTCACCAGGCATTGCTCCTTTAGGAGTATCGATGTCGTAGGGATTGCCTGAACAGTACTTCGCTCATTTCGAAGAAGTGCAAAAATGGATTTAAGGTTTGTTTCAAATAATGAAAGGTTTTATCGTAGCAAAATCCGTCTTTTGAGAAAAGATGGGGAAAGGATATAGTGTCGATGGCTTATCCTTCAGTTATAACCATTCACTTCAAATAAACATGTAATTTTCCTTTCAAAAAATCACTTTTCTCAGGTGTACACCTAATACGTAGGTAAGTCAGAAAGTTAGATGCACTACTTTGTAAAAATTTTCAGTCAAAGGCTATTTTTGTGTCACTGTGGGGCAACACTTCAGATATTTATCTTTATCATGGGGCGTAGCGGCATTTACGAGTGTATTTTAGATTTTTTTGATGATTAGTTGTAAACATGTCTCGACAGCAGCAAGTGCCGTCCAAATTGGAAATGCACGGAGTGATTCTTTTTTTTTTTTTTTTTTTGTGGACAAAAAGGTGTAACTGCACCGAATTTATCGGCAGTTGCATGAAGAGTATGGTGAAAATGTTTTGTCACGTCAAGCTATCGCAAAATGGTGCAACATATTTGAGAATGAATGTACACATATTGAGGAAGCTGAGCGCGAGTGAAGACCATCAACTCAGCCGAATTCTGAAATCGCTGCACACATGTAGCAAAAAGAAAACGTGCTGACTTATGAAAAATTTTAGGTGGGAAGTGTGGGATCACTCTCCTTATAGCTCGGATCTTTTACCTTGTGATTTCTATGCTTTTGTTCCCATGAATGAACTTTCAAAGAGAGGATACACCTCGATTGGATGAAAATTACCAGCCGAGGGACCACTAGACTATCATCAATATTAAGATATGTGGACACTTCTGGTAAACGGGTCCAAAACAAATGACGACGGACACGTGATGAACACTGATTCTCCAGCCTGTAGTTCGTATAATAGTTCATGATACACCTAGTCCCACTTCTAAGGGAAGAGGTCTATCGAATGAAGTCACACGATAATAACTAATGACTCACAGAAGGAATGGCATCTCTCTCTGATCATCAGTCTTCGTCACTTCGCAATTCATGTAGTACCAAGAGATGATTGAAGAAATATACAGAAATTTCGAAGCCATCCCTGTGATCAAGCCATCGAGAAAAAAAATTGTTTTTACAGCTGTTGTCAAAATTTGAAATGACATCTGTTAAATCTCTTCAGATACTTTTCATAAATAGCTTCGATAACACGACGACGGATCGGTTCGGACCACAGACTCTTGAGTCTGTACTACTTTTGGTAATTCCAGATAAACTTAGTGTTATTCTGAATGAAGATAAATCCTAGATGTAAGTCGCGCAATAATAACTTATGACAATTAGAAGTGCTGAGAATTCTCAGTGGTCAGCTTTCACTAAAAAAATTTTTTCTTCCAAATATTCTTGTTAAATTGATCATTTGGCCGGGTTTAAACCGTATACAACATGGGTAGACCTAAGATGCCTGGGCATTTATACTTCGGCGCTAGGTGGTTTCGACCTCGTCGAAAGGGAGAGCTTCTGACATTGTTTGCTTGAGACTGTTTCGAACCCTGGAGCAGTGGGTCTGAAGAACGTTTTAGGGTTTAGAGATGTTATAATGGAATATCAAAATTACTCAATGCTCTACTCTTCTTCTGCAACTTCTTCCAGGAAAACAAGTAGCAGAGAAGAACTGAAACACAGAACACAGTTCTTAGAACTCTTGGAATTCTCCTTTATTTCAGAACGGCTCACTACCTATGACTATCTCTGTACCAAAAGCTTTCTGCGTTAAAAGTTTTCCGACTCCGTGGAGGGGAGAGCTATTGACCTTGGTTCCCGGTGGCTGTTTCGAAACTGAACCAATGGGTCTGAAGAAGAATTGTCCGGTCACTTTTGTGTCGTGCTCTTTACCAGCCAGACTGAAAGAGACATCTCTCTCGAGCGAGTTATCAAGGCATTTTAACTTCTGGTGGTGTTGTTTAAGAGAGCCGCTGCATACTCTCCCTCCAGTATCATAATATTGATGAAACGAAAAGAAACAATCTGAATGATATTTGTAAAGAAGATCGCTTTTCCAGCCCCAATACTGAAATTGATATCACTTCCTCCCAGTTGTATTGAGTTTTGCGTGGAACCATATTTCATTCGAGCCTTCGTCAACTTATGTCAACAAGACCCACCTGGTTGAATGGTGTGTCTTGTTGACATAAGCTTCGTAACCAAAATATCACTACTTATGATTATGTATGGTTGTCTCAGACACGCAGAGGTTAGAATTTTTCTTCGATGTTATGTGCGACCATTTGTTCTAAGCAGTGCTGAAATCTAGTGTTCTAGTTTATAGTCACCACTTCAGTGCTAGTTGGTTTCGTTGACATGGAAAGCTGCTGATCTTTATGACCGGCGTCTGTTTCGAACACTGGATCAGTGAGTCTGAAGAAATGTCAACAGGTTGCTTTTTTGCTGCGCCTTTACCAACTAAACTAAAGGAGACATCTCTCTCGGGCTACTTAGAAAGACATTTTAACTTTTGGCGTTGTTGAAAAAAAGCCGCTACAATACGATAAACATTTGTTCAATTATGTGAGCTCCATTTCAATGCAGATCACTCGACTATGTATGAGGTCATTGATATATGCGTTGCTATAAAGCGAAATATAGCAATATTTGTGGAAAACACGTTTAACGAAAAAGTACCTGACACGAGCTCTTTTTTCGTTCTTTTAAAAAATAGTATTTTTACTACACATTTGTACATTTGACCGTTTTCATACTTCTCATATTTTCCATCCAGAAGTTGAGAATGCATTTTTGAAAAATGTATTTTTTAGTAAATAAAATAAAAAATTGCTATCAGGGGGAAACAGAAGTAAAAAGGACAATGACTTATAGCTGACTTAAATATTTGCTAAAAAGAAATTTTCGGAAAAGATTGTTATTTCCTTTCTACGATTACCTTTTACAGGCACTATTATTCAAGAGTCGCTCATTCTTTTTTCAAAAAAAACATTTCCTTCCGATTATTTTCTTCGTTACAAAGAAAAGAAAATAGGCGTATAGATCAAAGAAAATGAAGCAAGTAAATATTTTGGATTATAGAAAGTCTTGTTTTTTAGTGTGAAACTTTTGTTATAGAAGAAAAGATTATTTAAGAAATAATCCCCAAAAGAGGATTAAAAAACTGGAAAAAAATTATCTTTTAATTATTAATTTCAAAAAGAATAATTTTTTGCCAAAACATTTACTATCTAGAGAAACGTTCTCTTTATAATCGATTAAAGCTTTTGATATTTTTTAAGAAAAAGTAAATAAGTGTTTTTTTCCACACACACTTTATATATATTTTTTTATTTCTTCAAAACCTACTTAACCTTTAGAATATCTGATATGTTTGAGTTGAAAATGTCAAGAGACTTTATTACTCCAAAATACCTGTAGAGAAGAAGTATTTGGCGTAAGGGAATATCTAAAATCCTGGATAATTACAAGTTTATTTTTAAATATATTATTCATGTGTTACTTGCTTCACATCATACATTGGAAGGCTAGATCAAGTCCACATATTAACCACAACACCACCGCAGCAATATTATGCCACGTAACACTATATAAACTAAGTCCATTGTACTACAAACGTAATTATTCACATAATCTAGCTGCTCGAACAGTGTGCTTGCTTAACCCTTCGTTTCTGCAAATTAGAATTTTATAGAAAAAGGAAAAGGAAGTAAAAAAAATGGACATCAGTATATTTTACGCCAAAATATATTGATTTGTATAAAAAATATAAAATGTATTGATTTGTATAAAAAATATATATAACGTTAAAAGTTATGTGCCTCCACTCGGAGCACTTTTTGCAAAAGAAAAAAAATAAATTTTTGTGAAACATTTATGTTTTTAGTTACAATGCTCTATGAAATGGTAAATTCAAAAGTCATATTCATGAATTTGTTTTTTCAAAATTTGGCCATATTTGTTTAAAATTTAGTGAAAATTAGCATTTACGTAAAAGTTCTTAAAACAAACATTAATTAATATATTTCACATTTTGTTTCGACTATATATTTGATAAGCATATAACTGAGTCGTGAAGTAGAAAAATGTAGTCATCTCTTAAACTTAGTGAGTTATACAAAAATCTATAAACACAACATGTTTTACATATATATATATATATATATGTGTGTGTGTGTGTGTGTGTGTGTAATTTTTTTAAATTAAAATAGCTCCAAAATAAATAGTTATATACTATATTTAAAATAAGCTATGTTTGAAATTCACAGCATACCTAGAAATGTACAGAACATTGTGGTAAAATTTCACATGAAACACTTTTTAAAAAATAGGATTTTTCGTAATAAAAAAAATTAATATCGTAGTTTTCCAGAAAAAGCGAATCTATAAATCAAAATTAAGTTAAGAAATAGATGCCAGATATACCTACAACTATAATTAAAAAAAATAGTTAAAATAAAATTCTATAATGAAAAGTGTAAATTATGAACTCACATCGTTTAAAAATGAAGAAACAGCTGTTTAAATGTATTATTTACATTTCTACGGCGTAGTTTCAGTCTTGGGAGAAAATTCCATTTTCGGTTGCTTTAAATTGAATTTGCAGTTTAAAATCTAGGCTATAACTTTGTTTCTAGCTAGCCTAGAAACAAATGCAAACCATTTTTGAGATCTTAAATCTGTTGGCTTTGATGAAATGTAATAAAAAAATTTCGAAAATTCTCACGAAAACGGGGATTTTTGGGTAGTCACATACCTTAAGAAAATCTGATCAGGCCTAATAAGGCCAATAAGGCAATGCCTATCAGCATTTCTGTAACCTTTGAACTGGGACGTTAATTGCTAGGTAGTTTCCCGGCCGAGGGATTAGAACTACGTTGGACCCTCCAGTTAACTTCCTAAGCAAAATTGGTACAAATTTATCGACCCCCGAATAGATGAAGACATGAGTATATCAGTAATCAGTAGCTATGATCACTGGAAAACAAACCTGTATCAACAGTGTTTTCAGTCAGGCACTAACCACCACCGCACCGCGGCCACAAATTGGAAGCGGTTTGGGGGAGGGAGGTTATTAACGTGGCTCTAGAAGCAACACAAGGGCTATTGAGACACAATCACCTTCATACTCAGTATTTATTGACAAAAGAACATAAGATTTTACGTAATTTGGAAATCAAAAGTGAATAAAGCTTACAATATATGTACAGAGCAGGAAATGTACATGACAGGATTAAAAAAAATTACATTAATAATTTTCCTGCAGAAAAAAAGATGTACAATAGGCTAAATGGCAAAATACAAAAGCGTCCACAATCTCGTGAACACAACTGAAGTAATAGGCAATATATATATATATATATATATATATATATATATATACAATAAGGAAAATTGAATTATCAAGCATTGTAATACAAATTTAAATAATTATGAAATTTGTTGGGTAATTTTACGAGCGGTAAAAATAGAGGATTTAAGCTTGAAATGCAAGTAAGGATTTTAACATTCTGACTTCAGGCAAATATGTTTCGCTTCAACAATAGGACAGTTTAAATAAAATTCCCTGGTAAAGGGGCAGGAGAAAACCTGATGGTAAACATTTTCAACAGAGTCGCAGGAACCTAAGTTTGTATTTCTCATGTTAAAACAATTTAAATAACAAATAAAGGGACCATAACCAGTTAAGAAGCGAGTAGTAAAACCAGAATTGGTCTCGTACTATAAGACTAAACCCGATTACCAGTATTACAATTTGACCACTAGACCTCCCGGTCAGAAAGAGTGAAGCTTATTTAACTTTCTGAGACCGATTGGTAGAAATCCATTCCGTCACCATCAAAGGCTATTGGTGACGAGTCTCGTAATTTTGATGCTCGGTCATGAGACGAAGACGACAATTGGCTGTTAACTCCCTTCCCAAACTTCCACACCGCGTCAACAGGAGGACTTTGAACCTCGACAGATTTAACGTGCATCAACCCTGACTACATGATGGGCCTTTTTGGCAGCAAGGCTCGCACCAAAGACTCGACGAATACCACCGTTTGCAATACGCAACCATGACCACAATGCTACCGCAGCGAAGGAATACGATAAGTGTATTTAGTTTTCATTTGAAATTTGCATGGATATTATTAATATTTAAATGCTTATCTATTCATGTTGAATAAAAATTAATTTCAGTTTAGTTCGTCTCTCGTAAATGTACGTTTTTATCTAACCAACCATAAAATAGCGCTCCGAATCACCAATAGTTATTCTGAAAAATTGAGACACATTCGAATTGAGTTCATTTAAATCTTCAATGAATCTTTTTTGATATTTCCACTATTTTTTTTAGCTTTTTATCAGTATATTTATATATTTTTTATTAATTTATTCATGTCATCGAAATGCAAAGTTTCGAAAAGGGAAATGAGCGACTTTCAATTAAATGTTCATTAGAGTGACAAAAACAATGAAAACATTTCTCATGACACAATAATCATAACTCCATAAAAATCACTTTGAAGAAATACTTTAAGGATTATTATATTTTAGGTTATAATCTACTACTCCGATTTGTTTCACCAGGGAATAAATTTTCTACGATAAGAAAATGATATCATTTTGTTTTGAATTGGAAGGCACTTTCTTCGTGACAATAAAAATTTAATTTAAATAAAAAATAATATTGCATAATTTTAACACTCTTTATAAAATTGAATTGTTTGTAGCATGTACTTGCATCGTATTCCGGTAAGCGTATCGCTTAATTCATTACAGAAGTTGTTAGTTCTTGCGGTGCTAGTGTGAAAGAGTAGGAGTCTTCTCACATGTTTGCGTGATTTGTTGAAGCTAGGGAACAGCATTGTCTGATTAATTGAATACTTGAAAGATGTACTCGCTTTGTATTTCGGTAAGCTCATTCTTTGGTAAATTGCAGAGGTTATTAGTACTCGTATATGAAGACTGGATACTGACGGAAGATGTTTCCCTTTTTGAAGGATAATTAAACTCTCCGTGAATCATAATTGATTATTTCATTACTTTGTGCTTGAACTTAAGTTGAAACTTAGATTTTGTGACAAGAGTAACAATTAAGATGACAGACAAGACGGGTAAGAGGATTATATCACAAGCTTAATAATGACCACAGAAGGGAATAATGAAAGATAAGCGTTCCAGCTCTTCTCTTATTTAAAGCCTGGTATTGAATCTCACTCAAACTTTTGACAAAATGTTACTTCATCTAGTCAAACTGTCTTTAAAATGAAAATATCACGCCTGTCTTCAGAATTTCTTTATGTGGGAATTTATACAAAAACAATTGAGCGCCTCTCAACAGTTTTGTTTGATCTAAAATCGATTCCACTACGCCTCGTAAATGGATTTTGTTTGGGCAAAATATTGATCTTTAAAGAATTGGAAAATGCAATATTAAGGATGGATAGTTAACGGTATCTGTATATCTGCAGGAAAGAAATACTTTTCCATTAGATCTGTCGCTGGGGGAAAAAGTACCATTAAAAAACTCAATTTCTCGTGAAATAAGGAATTCGAAATTAAAAGCAAAAAAAAAAAAAAAAGTCTTTACACAATTTTCAGACACTTCGTTTGAGTAAAAGGGATAAATATTCTTTTACTTCTTTTTTTTCTCTCGTAAAGGGAAAAAAGTTCTGCTAAGAAATAAATTTTTGAAAAAATTAATTTTGAAAAATCACGACACCTGCAGTTTGAAGATACGTGTTTGTTTACATTAAAGTTTAATTATATTCCGAATAATATGACTGAACCACATGCTCCGAATTTCTGAAGGAATAATATTGATTAAATTTTCCGGGTAAAATTTCATGCTTTAGAGAAATCTGATATTCTTGGTAATAAACGAGACTTAAATGACAAAGTCGTTATGGTATTGATGGATGGGCATTTTTTTTTAAAAATGCAGAGCTTGTGTGGAATTTTCGAATGTAGATCCAAAATCCTTATTGCTTAACATTATGATGAATTAATTGTTTAATGATGTCCCTTTCCAAGATATTTACTATCAGGAACTGAATTCTTATCTGTTATAGTTTCTTACATCAGATAAGAAGTTTATTATTACACTGATAAGCATTATTAAGTATCAGATAAGCACTGATAAGCATCTATTTAGCAGCTTAAGAGCACAATCCGAGTTCATCCGTAATGCCAAATGTATATAATTTTCCTTTATCCCGAGATAACACAGACCGACTTAATTGTATAGATTTTGTCGAAACTGTTTATATTCAGGCAAATATATATAGAATTATTGGGAAAACTAATGAACAAAGTTTACAAAGAAAGTCTTGCAATATGTCTCAACAATTAGTTGTAGGCGGCTACTTGCTGATGCATGATGAACTGCATGATGTTTATACTTATACAGTAATCGCTGAGTTACGTCTGTGGTCTCAGTTATTCATCAGAAGTGGTATTTTTAAGAGAGTGCTATGAAATCGTGGCCACAAAATAGATACTGGTAATTTTATGGTATGATTTCATGCTGGGTTTAAACGTAGACTAGGGCTTAGAAAAAATAACTCTTGCACTAGGTGAGGTCTGTTCATATCGTACTACTATATTTAGATGCTATATAGGATTCCAAAGGGGAAATATTACTCTGGAGAAATCTGAGAGGGCAGGAAGGCAAATAACTTCAGTTACAGAAGAATGCACAGCCAATGTGAGTAAAATGCTTGAGGAAGACAGACAAATGTCTTACCAGAAGACAGAGAATTCCTTAGGCCTAAATGCATCAAGAATAGTTCTACTCTGCCTCATCATTTGCATGAGAAGAGACTTCGATGGCTCTGGATGCTGCATAGATTGACTGAATAGCAGATGACAAGATGTGTGACTTGGTGCCGGTAGATGCTAAAACCCTTTGTAAAGGGAATAATATCGGTGTGTAAACATCATCGTGATAGATGTTGAGTCTTTTATGTACTATTACGATGTACCTATGAAGACTCAAAACAAAGTCCAAGTCTGATAATGAGGACACACCTGTAATTATCAGAAAATCTCTATCTATCAAGAAGTAATTGATAGCTGTATTTTTCAAATCATGTGGGATTATGGAACATGTATTTTTGGACACACAGGAGACAGTGACGGCTAAATAGTGCACTGAAATGTACCTGCCAAAAGTCTATGAATTTATGAAAACTCTTCAACGTATGAAGTTAAGAATGGAAGCCTTGGTCCTCCAACACTCCAGAACACCGTACCAAAGCCTTTCATCAAATATTTGACCACTACAGGAGAAACTTCTTGAACACCCTCCTTTTAGTACAGACCTTGCTCTGTAACTTAGTACTATTTCTGAATGTGAAACTGAAGCAGTTTTCCAGTGAAGAGGATCTTATAAGGACTTGTGGAAACTAATATGCCTCAACTCCTAGTGAAACTTGGCAGAGCCGATTTAAGAATTGGTTCGGAAAATGGTGTATAAATGAGGTGAAAGTTACAGAAAATTAAGTTACTCATATAAAACGCTGTACGGTAATTTTTTCCTACTAAACTATGTATTTGAGCATAATTTGCAGGTTTTCTAGCGCATGAAGGAATATTTTATATTGTGTTATGAATAGATGTCGTTATTTTTTTTTTCACGAATCAAGTCCATTCGCATTGTTTTATGTTCTTCAGTGATATTTTATGCTGTTATTGTATTTGTTCAAAATGTTGGATGTCGAAAATGAATGCAAAAATTGTAGTTGGTTGGATATTGAGCAAGATTCAAATTTTAGTGAATGAATCGCTTTGCTCTTCCGCTGAATTAGGACCAGATAAGTCTTCAGCAGGTAAGTGTTTCATGCTAATTATAGATACGCCATTTGCACTGATGTTTCCCTTTGTAGCAAATCCACAAATAAATTTTCAAGAAGTCGATGAGAAGAATGCTTTCGATTATCGACTAGGAATTGTCCATACTGTGATTACTATTACGATCATTCATCTAAACAAATAAGAAGGCCGAGTATCATTCCAGCAACAAGATCTTCTGGGCGATATTTTCCAGATTTCTTTCCTGTAGCCATTATAGAACAAATCCCTATAAGATAATGTGTTGGTTTGTAAGATAATGATTCCAAAAAAAATTGTATTGGACTTAAATATTTACGTTATTATAAGCATATTATGATTTGAATATTTGAAGATCCCAATAAACCAATTCCCGTTCCTACACTGTTTGACTTTAATAATTAGTAACTGCTTAATTAGTGAACAGTCATTGTTTATAATTAAATGAGAGAAGGGAAACTAACAAATTACAACTGAAATAGCATTGCATCAATTGTACACACTGCGCCATTTTCAATTGTGTTACCTTTTATTATATATCATACAGTGTAATAAATCGATATAATTAAGAATTCTTTAAATATAGTAATTTGATTAACAACAAATAAATGAGATAAGGTTTTCAGTAGCAAAACCCGCTCTCCCTTCATTTCTTCCCTCAATTTTTATTCACCTATAAAACTCTATGACAGGTCAGTGATTCATTGAAATTTTAACGAACTCCTATAACAATCTGATGGACTAAAATATAATATTTTTATTACATAAGTAAAATATTCATAGCCCTTTAGAGGTGAATTAGAAATAAAATAAATAAATAAACCCTCAGCTTTAGAGGTAAATTAGAAATAAATCTCAGCTTGAGGTAAAGAGAATTCAGAAATTTCATTTAGGCAAACTTCAATACGGATACGGTGTATACAATACACACAAATAAAGAGCTTAATAGCCAGAGGTAGATACAGTAGACTCAATAAAAGTAAAAACAAGCGTCATGTTCCTTTTCAAATGAATTCTGCGATATTTAAAACGTACGTAAAATTAATGAGTGGTAGAAGTAAGTGGTATATCTCTCGTAAGTGATAGAAGAGACACAGGCGAAACTTTCAAACAATGAAAAAGTTTTGAAAATATCACTAATGAAAAACTTGAGTCTATATTGGAATTAAAAAGTTTGAAATAAAGGGAACACAAGGTGGCAAAAACACCGAAAAGAAGCAAAAGCTCGATGAGTGCGTGCTCTAAGAATAGCCATTGACTCCGAAAGCAGCTGTTCCCCTAAAAGTCACACTAATAGTCATCGCCGCATTAAGGGACAGGAGCATCAACAGCCGTTTACTAACCCCCCCCCCGTATTGAAATGATAGCCCTATTTTCATTCAGAGGATTGTTTCATTTTATGATGAATACAATGAGCTTTCCTTCTCAACTACTAATTTCAAGATGTTCTCATAAATATAAGCTATTGAGTACGGTATATAACTATACGAATATAAGTAGAGGGAGATTATAATTAAAGTGACCCTACTAAAAAAAAGATCGTTCTAGAACATGTTTTGCTTATTGAATTTTGATGAAATTTGGTATATACGCTATATGAACCATGGTAAATCGGTATCTGTAATAAAAATAGTTCCAATGTTGACCAATAGATGGAACTGAGGAGCCTAAAGAAAGACAAAAAATCTGCCAGACTCATTAACATTTATTCTACAGAATATGCTTAATGTGCGCTGCATTGACATCAATTACATGCTGAAAGCGCATTGTTGTGTGTTCTATGGTAGCGCGAAGAACCTCTCGAGTGACTCCAGCAACATGACGTATAATGGTGGCTTTCAACGCAGATGAAGTCCTTATTCCTCCTCTATAAACACGGTCTTTTAGGAATACCCACAATCAGAAATCACAGAGATTTAAGTAGGGTGAACGAGAAAGCCGGGCATCTGGAAAAGCTCTGGATATCACACGATTCTCACTAAAGTTTGATCGAAACAGTTCTTTGACTTGACGCCCAATGTGGAGAGTTGCTCCTCATTTCATGAAGATAGTGGTCTGCAAGCACTGCAGTTTCTGTAAAGCAAGAATGACCTTCTGCCAAAGGAATTCACTGTACCCTGCACACGTGACAGAGCATATTTTAGGACTTTGAGGAGTGAGAGTTTTAGAGGAAACTCGTCCGAGGATAAAATCACCTGTAAATCGCCATGCAGTCACGTAATCAGAATCCAGTGGTAATTGGTGCAGGACATTAGAAGGTAAAGTACCCCATATGCGTCAATTTTAATTATTCATAATTTCACCTAAAGAAAAGTGTGCTACATCTGACCATAAAATTTTCCAAGACCAGGCATTATCAATTTCCATTCTAACCAAAAATCAGAGCGTGTTTTGTGGTCTTGAGGTTGCAGCATTAGCACTGAGTGGATCTTATATGGATACCATTTTAAAATAGAAGCTGACCACGGAATTGCTAACTCTCGTGACACCGATTGGGCACTTGCTGAAGAATAGCTGGAACTGGAGACTCTTTTCAACCACAGCATTTGCCACTTCTGTGGTAATTTCATTTGCAACTGTTTTATGCCCTCTTCCTGGCAATACATTGAAGTCTCCAGTCTCTTCAAATTTCATAATCATTTTCTTCTAATCGTTCTTGATAATTATTTCGATGTATCGTTATAGGTTCTTAGTTTCAACTCTGAAGATTTCAATAATACCACATACACAATCAAATAGTCCAACTTTAGTGGCTAAAGTTTTTATTTATTGTTAACAGCCACACAACACACACAATTAACATAATATTCAAAACTTACTAACACTAAACATTTGACTTTTGTTTCATGCCATATTTCAGTCCTGCTACCGGTCGTAGCCGCCATTCTCTTTTTTTTTTCTCTTCACTTCCTCATCGTTGTATTTCCTCCGCTCGGTGGCGTGGCTTGTTTGGTGGCGTGGCAAGCAGAACGGAACATTCTTGATGCATGGATATTATTGTAATTATCTTTAGTGATCAGCGTACGCGCGTTCTTCTATTTCAGAAATGACTTCGGATAATTGTTTTGCAATAGTGTAACATCAAGAATATGATGGACTAAGAGGCATTAAATTTTTTTTAGGATAATAGTTTCTATTTAGTCCGACGAATCCTACAGGTGCCCTTTTCGCAATCCCTTTAAACGACTATATTCAGGCAGTGCAGCTAAGCTATTGCAACAGTTCCGATAAAATAATTTTACCAGTAAACTCAAACTTTCTTCTGTAAGGGCATGATTAAAGATGACAAAAGCACGCAGAATGATTTTCTGGATTTTAATGGAAGTCTTCGGTGGTCAAAATTTGAACTATTTTATAGAAGAAATATTTTCCTCATGGTCCACATCACTTATATACCAAATATCATCAAACTCCGATCGGCAGAAAGGGTTATTTAATTATATCCCCCTTGTATTTCTTTAATTTTCCTTTTATATATACGATATACTATTTAATTTATAAAATTATTTGTTGCTTATTTATTCGTATTCTCGGTTTCTTCAATACAAGTAATAATTTCCGGTGGCTTATTTTCAGATCGTATGCTCACCTTTTTCATGTAGGGCAGCTTAGAATTATTTCCCAAACGAACCTGGATAGAGCATTCTATGACCTGTTGCAGGACAAGGACGAGAGGACATTTAGGTCAAAACATTTTCTTCAAATGGAACGACCGTTTCGATTCGTATGATTTATGAAAACAGTGTCTCTTAATGTTCTTAACGCACTGGAGGATGAATAAACAGCTTGTGAATATTGGTAGGCTCAAATTGATATAGTAATCCTTGCATAACAATAAAAAGTCCTAAATTCTAGCGCTGTATGAAGTTCACACTACAACTAGATGTTCCAGCCATGTTTAGATCCTTTCGTAGCTACTATCACATTAAAGTACCCGACGTCGATTTCAGCCAATACTTATCCCCTCAGTGACTCACGTTCTTCAGATTAAGTATGTGCATTTCTTTCTCGAAGTACGAGTACTCTAGTGGTCGATTCCTTTCGTACAGGGCTCATTGTCTTTGTTACCAGTGACAGCACTGGTTAAAAAGCCTTACAAACCAGCCCGGAGGGATTTCTTTTCGGCCTGATTGGTAGGCCCGTCATCTTCGGACCCCTTGGTCCAGGGTTCGAATCTGCGCTGCCGTTTCGCGACCGCCACAAGTGGTGACCCCGGACAAGAACACTAGATGGCAGCACCTACTGATTGCCTGTACCTACTGATTGCATATGCCCCGACGATCGCCGTTAGTGGTGACTCAGGGCTTGAGCACTAGGTGGCAGCACGGCCTTATACCTATTGTTTGCATATGTTCCGATGCAAAAGCACTGTTTGCATATGTTCCGATGCAAAAACACTTGTCTCTGTGTGTCTAAGACAAGCGCAACTAGTGATATTCCGGTTCTGGCGCACGTTTCGGCGCCTTCTGAACAAAATGGCGCACGTTTCGGCGCCTTCTGACAAAAAAGACCTTCTGAATAAATTGGCGCACGTTTAGCTCCATTCCGTATCATCACTCTGCGATGATACTGGAGGGGGAGTGTGTAGCGACTTCCTTCTACATCAGCGCCACTGATTAAAAGGCCTTACTCAACCAGCCCGATGAGATATCTTTTCGGCCTGATTGGTAGGCCCGTCGCCTTCGGATCCCTTGGTCCAGGGTTCAAATCTACGCTGCCGTTTCGCGACCGCCACATCTAGTGGTCGATTCCTTTCGTACAGGGTTCATTGTCTTTGTTACCAGTGACACACATCCAGGACACTCTAGAGACCCTTCAGTTTTTGACCTTCTTTCTTGGCAATCAATTTTTAACACCTTGCAAAAGCTTACATCACAGTAATATGCTTTGACACGAGGCGAGATAGTCTTCAGCACGTAAACTGTTAGTTAAAGTATAAACTGCGATTGAGTCTACAATATGAAACAATATACCACATTACCATTCATATGAAATATTGAATTCATGATGATATTACAAGCGTTTCTCAGTAATTGTATTTTGAACACATTAAATAAAAGAGAACGATTGATTAATAAGAATCAACGTGTTTTTTTCTAGGATAAGAGAAATAAAATATATTTAAAAGTTTTCAAGAACCAATTTAAATTCCATACATGATGGTATGATAAATAATGCATTTATCCAAATTGAATTATTTCATATACTCTCATTTAATTTATGAAAAGTTCTCGTAAATTTTCTTGTTGTTTCCTAACTAACTCAAAACACATGGAAGATTTCTATCACATTAATAAATAAGAAACATAAGTTATACATCATTTCGTTTTTGGAGCATTGGAACAACTGTGATCCCTAAAAAATGAGAAAAACAAGAAAAATTCCCTCTCTTTTTTCTTTTATAAAAAAGGAACAAAAATCTATGTTTTTTTTTTTAATCCATACACTTTTTTCTGTTTTTCCATGCAATAAAAGCATAAAATTTGTTTCTCTCCAAAAGACTAATTCTTCAGGAATTTTGTTGGTCTTTAAATGTGATTAACTAAAGGATTTCACCTACCATCGAAAAAACATTTTATTCTGGACCTTCCGAAAATCCGTTCGCAATGAAAAAAGGGTAATTATCTTTGTAAAAAAATGTAGAGATGGCCAACACTTAATAAAAACACAAAGCTTTCAAAGGATAAGTTAATTGAGGGAATAACACAAAAAGCTCATGACATGAAAGCGTTGCCACTGCCTGAGGAGACAACAAAAAACTAAAATAAAAATAATTAACATCTGATTTATTTCTCTGAAACACAATATTTTTCTCGAAATTTCCCTACAATACATGCAGAATTTAATTCGCTTTTTTTTAATTTGTCTTTGACTCTAGCTTCAGTCATTTATATGATGTTAAAGCAAGCATTTTGGGAGATTTCGAGAAAAAAATATCTGCTGTCGAGAGTATATTTATATGGTTCCAGATTATTCTCCGGTAACAAAAAGAATAAAATTGACGTCTTTTTAAGTTCGAGTTTATTTGACTCGTTAAAAATAAGCTTTCCCTTTTCTCTTCCGAATTCTGTTTTGCATTTTATGAAGCAATTGAGTTTTGAGCTCGGCTTGGAAGTTTCGATTTTGGTTATTAGTAATTTTATTTCAAAAAGTCGACTCTTTTCTTTGGAATTCAGGCTCGCTTATCGGATTTTGTGAACGAAAAGATTAGAAAAGAAAAACTCCTATAAAGTTGTGGATTATAAGGAAAAATAAAACACATATAAAAATAATGAAAAGGCTGTATTTTTTTGGAATGTTAAACAGCGAGTTTTAAGTGTTCTACTATTTCAGTATTTTATAGGGTTTTTTTTAAAAAAAAATACCTATCCAACATTATCTGAAGCAAAACTTTTGATTTTGCTTTATCTTATTTTAACAACTTAATTTAAAAAGAGTTTTATATTTTAAATGCTGTATTGATTTATTAATATCATCTTGAATTATATAAACATAAAATTGCAATTGTAAATAATAAAAATATCAGTTCACCAGTTCTTTTCTCAAATTTATTAGCTTAAATGTTGTGAAAAATGGGTAAAGAATTATTTTAAAACACAAATTGCATCAATTTGTCCTTTTTAATCTAAACTTATTACTTAGTAAATTCTTCAAAACATTTTCATAAAACAAGGATTATTCATTTCTTAATATCGGAGTGAATTATATAATTGCTATTATAAATAACAAAAAATATCTATTCACCAGTTATTTTCTCGAATTATTAATTTAAATGTTATGAAAGAATATTCAAAGAATTATTTTAAAATAAAAATTGCATCAATTTGCATTTTTTATCTAATCTTATTACTTAGTCAATTACTCAGAACATTTGCATAAAAAAGATTATAATTGAAAATAAATTCTATAAATAAAGAAAACGATAATTTACCATCGTAAAAAAGCTCAATCATAATAAGTGAATAATATTTTAATTCCTAAAAAATTTCTCTTGTCTTAACTCTTCAAGTGAACTACTAGACGAAGTAAAATACCCATACTTTAGAAAACATTATACGAGTATAACACATACACACATAGAATGCTTTATATATATAAAGATTATCTTAAAAATCAATTGAAATGTTCTGTGCAGAGTTTTGCAAAGAGCACATTTAGCCACCCAAGGTATGCTTTTATTTTTTTTTAATTATTTTTAAATTTCTCAACTCAATATAGGAATTAAAGTAAACGATAAAATGTCGAGAAATTGACAATGGTAAACTTTTCCGATGTTAGAATTAAGGGAAATGATTAATTATTATCTTGAATATATACTTATTTAAATTTAATTAAAATTGAAGCAAACGATAAAAAATTCAAAGTGATATGTTACACCAAAGTGATCTACCATAAACAATAGCCCCTTTCGTGGCTAATAATCCTTATAAAGGCAAAGCACAAAATTAAGTAAAAATATTGTAAGAAAGTTTTGTACAAGTTCCAATATTTTATCAAGACACTCTAACTCCCATCATCCAAAGACGCGAAATCTTGTCTTCCTGTTCGCTTGTATCGATGACGACCTCTCTTTTTGCCCTTGAACTTTTTCTTGATATTATTTTATTGAATGCGGATATAACCACCAATTAGGGGGCCGCGGTAGCCTAGTGGTCAAGGTCGTGGATAGCGGCTGGCGGTTTTCGTTCAGTCGCGGGTTCGATCCTTGGCCACCAAAGACCCGCCGTGTAGCCGGGGCTGATGCACGTTAAATCTGTTCGGGGCCCAAAGTCCTCCCGTTGGAGTGGTGTGGATGTTAGGAGAGGGGGGTGCTAGCTCAGGTGTCGTCCTCGTCACTTGACCGTGGTTCAAAATTACGAGGTCCGTCGCCAATAGCCCTCGTGTTGCTTCTAGTGCGACGTTAATAAAAACTAAATAACCACCAATTATTTTATGACTAGATCTTCCAGAGGTGCTTGTCATCCAAAGATATCATCTCAAAGACTCATAACAAATTATGTATAATTCCACTTGTCATGTGCTGTTCTGATATTGCACTTCATACTTATGTTCCTTTTCCTTCGTTACTCTACTTCACAGCCATTTTAAAGTCTAATTAAATAGTCAGTAAGCTCAAACCTCCAGTTGAAGGTACGTCAAAGAACATAGTTTATATTAGATGTCAAAAAAGAAAATGCAAAAGCTCTCTTTCTCTCTCTGGAATCTGTCTTATCTCAGTCAATCTTAATTTATATTCTAATCAAAAAGTTTTAACACTCCAAATCACTCGTTCCGATTTTCGCATTGTTCGTGTATAGCAGATTCGATTCCTGTTCGACCCCTGTTCTAGGAGTCACTTCCAATGAACTTCACTCCAATCGATTAATTACAATAAATTACAATTTACAATTAGCTGATAGTTATCATCCATTTCCGTTCGCTTTCCTTTCAATTCTATTTCGATTATATATCACTATCACTAGTTCAAAACGCTGCACTTCCTCTGTCTTCGTTTAATTTAACTAACAAGTTTAATTTTAGTTAGCAATGATTAAATTGTGCAATTCGAATTACTAGAAAATCCTGAGATTAGAGAAGAGAAAATTACGAATAACTAAGCGATGCGTACAGATGAATGAAAATATTGTTGTATTATGAGAGTGCTCTCTCTCTCTTTAAATTATATAAAGCTTAGAGAGAGAGAGAGAGAGAGAGAGCTATATTTTTTATATCAAATAATAAATCTTTTTTACGAGTATCTTGAGACAAACTTAAATACAACCAAACAATTAATCGAACATTTCTATTCAAAATTTGTAGAAGAACTAAAAGAGAACATCAAAAACTGTGTAAAAGAAAATGCTATTTTAAAACGAAAGAGAGAAAAAGTTGTTTTCCACATCTGGAGATATTTTAATAAGTTGACAGGCTTGTTGATCAAATTGTCTATGAAGATTTTAGCCACCCAAGGGGCTATTGTTTTAGTTAACCCAAATATGTTGTATCTCACCACTTTTCAAAAATTTATCTTGTTTTTGCCTATATTTTTGATGTCTACTTTTATCAGTAACGAATTTAATTTTCAAAAATAAGTCGTAATAAATTTCTCCTGAATTTCTTATTTGATTGATACGAAATTTAGGTAAAAACCATGTCTTACATACCTGCTTTCACCACTAATGAACTCAATTTCTTAAAAATATGTTATTATAAATTTCCCCCAATTTTTTTATTGGATCGAAGAGAAACAAAAATAAAAATGAAATATTTTATATTCTTATTGATTTATGTATTACCTTAAAGCATATGTAAACTGAAATCAAGATATGATTAAAAATAAATAATATCATTCAGAATTTTAAGACACAGTTGAGAGGCAGATATTTTTTAGCCATCTAAGGAGCTATTGTTTTAGGTGGATCACTTTTGGCATACCAGATCAATTTTTTTTTATATTTTGGTTTAATTTTAATTACATGTAGCAGATATAATATCGAATTTTATAATTTATCGTTTGCATTAGTTTTTATTGCATTAAGTTTAAATATATTCAATTTAATAATTTATCGTTTGCAATAATTTTAATTACATGTAGCTGATATGATATTCAATTTAATAATTTATCTTTTCCTTTAATATCAATACCGAAAAGGTTTACTATTGTCCATTTCTCGATATTTCCTCGTTTTTCTTCAATTCTTATATTTAATTGAGTAATTTAATAATAATTATAAAAAAATGCGCACCTTAGGTGGCTAAATCTGTTCTTTGCAAAACTTAGCGTAAAACTTTTTAAATTTTTGTATTATAGTTTGAGAAGATATATTATAATTTGCATTTTTAAAATATCTTTTTCCTTTCATTTCAAATTCCATGCAAGACATTGAATTGTTGAATGTAGGTTTTCCCGTCACAATCCAGACGTAATAACGTAATTGCTAAATTTTGTTCTGAAATCAAAGAGATTTTGAGTGGTAAGTACACGTTTAAGATAATTTAAACATCAAAAGAAACATGATTTTTGATTCATATAAAAATTTATTTATGCTCAGATTAGATATCTATGTAAAGATTTATATTATATTTTAATTTTATAGCAATAATAATTTTACATTTGGCATAAGATATATTTGATAACATAATTTACCGTTTGCTTCATTTTTATATTTGAATTCAATATTTTGGTCTACTTTAATATTTTGTCGTTTACTTCTATTTTATTATTTAATTTAACAATTTGAATTTCATCACATAATAGTTTATTTTCATTCTTTATGTTGACAAATGTTGTCATTAATTTTGTACTTCAGAAGATTCCATGTTTTGATTGTTATGAGAAAATGGGCATGGAATAAACAGAATGGATATTCGTGAAAAAATATTTCGGAATTTTTAAATTAATCATTCTAGACAGAGGTTTTTTTTTATTGACCTCTTACATTATCTATATAGCTAACAGAAAGCGTTTCAAACTTAAGCAATTTGATTAAAATTAAAAATTAATTCTGAAGATCTTAATTCAATTAACAATAAATGTGGAGTAACTTAACTTTTTTGGAATCAGGAATAATTTCCGTAATCAAATTGTTATATTAATAACATTTTACACAGATAGCTGATTTGTTCTCTTCAGACTGAAATCGCCATGGATTCAAGAAGGATCCTGCGAAGACCTTTGTAATTTTTTAACTCAGCCGTGCATAATTTCCGTAATCAAATTGTTACTTTTGTGACGCCCGCACGACCCGGACTTCATCTTGTGCCATCATTAGATTCAATTATTAAACACTACAACACAAATAATCAACGAGTCACCAGAACAATCTGTAAACAATTTATTAACATATATTTACTATGACAACAACTCCCTATGCTCCGTAAGCTTTCTAATACCTTAGTTCAACCCACCAATAGTAATCTAACAGACTCTTACCACTAATCCTTCCTCGACTGCAACTCAGACTCTGGATCAACTGTTGAAAACAGTATGAAATATAACACATCGATCAATAACTCCCGAGACTAACCCAGAGATGGCGCTCGTAGTAAACCAGTAACCAGGTATTTCTAGAATACTAACCTTTGCTTGAAACGTGTCAAAATTTTAAGTCGATCGGACCAGGAAAAAGGTTTTTTGAAGTGAAGTGAAAAAGGTTTTTTGAAGTGAAGTGAAAAAGGTTTTTTCCAAGTGGATGCCGCGATTGCTTTCGATGGAACAAAAACAGCAACGAGTCGATGATTCAGAAAGCTGTTTATCGCTATTTACTCGCAACAAAAAAGATTTCTTGCGAAAAAAAAGAAAAAAGAAAAAATTTTTTGGGGAAAAAAAAAAAAGATTTGGAAAAGCGTTGGAACGATTGTATCACCCTAAAAGGTGATTAACAAAAGGTGTTATGTTGATGAATAAAAAAAAAATTTTACAAAAAGAATGTTGTTTTCAATGTTAGACTCGGGAGTTATTGATCGATGTGTTACTTCTAGCATTAATCTTTACTCGAACCCTCTATTTCAATCTCAATTTCCTCCTTCCTCTTATCTATCACTTCAGCTTCACTTCTCCTACAGTCTCTCTTTCAGTCATCCTTCCTACTTTCAGTCGGAGTTTATATATTTCCTAACTCAACCACTTCACATCATTTCTAACTGCTTTACATAATAACTTTACGTATCACGTTTCATTTTTGGTTGGGCAAAGGTTGTTTAGTGAAAGCAATCAATCTCAATTGAAATTCCCCAAGGTTAGTGAAGAGAATCCGCGAATTACTCAATGTTACACCTTGATAGTATCTCTTGTTGATATCTTATTGGTTCGTTTCAAACAGGACTCATGAAAACTACATCAATGGCTTGATTAATGATGAGTATAGCATCTGAGTTAGTTACCATAATCTCTCATCCTTCATATTATGCCACTTGATGACTTTGATTCTCAGAGAATGGCCCTTGACACTTGTAATTTGAATGTTGTCCTTCCAATTTCGGAATTAGTTTGCATGAAGAGCAAAAAGGAATGTGAGCGGGAAACGAAGGGGGTATTCTTCAGTTTATTGGAATCACACAAACTTTTTCTCTCTCTTTCTTACTTCTACTTTAACTGTTCACCTTTTTGCTAAACTACTTTTCTTTTTCACTTCTTACTTAAACTTCTTATTACTTTAATCTTATATTTTTGTAAAACTCATAAATCATGTCATTTTGTTGCTTTCAAACTCTTATTCCTTACTTTAGCTAGCTTAGCTATTAACTAATTTTACTTTCACTTAAACTTCAGATGAGATCAGACACACTTTATAATAACAATAACAAAATTGTTTATTTATTCACTACTGTTTCTTTTGCTTTACCTTAGTGATCGGTACAGTTTACCTTTTGCACTCAAATTACCCCTCGATTCACAACTTTTTCGAGTGTCAACTCGTTTACGTACATGGGTACGCTCCCCTAAGAGACACGTTCTGATCTGATCTGAAGGGATTGTGTGATATCCCACACTCACCCCTTTAGAAAAAATGCCATATACAGGCTGGCTTCAAACACGGGAGACATATGGACCAAATATGACAAATTGAGGTGCCTTGTCACCTGTTTTTAGCGACAGTCAAGTGTGACCCTACATAACGCGTTCAATTTTAGCGTACTCATGCGATACGCTCGCCTTTGCTCTCCTATGCCTAGCGTGTCACATTAGATACGCTCTGAAAATTCCTGCTGCAGAATTACGTATCAATAGAGATACGCTTAATGAGAACGCTTTATTTGATTATTTTAGTGTTACTAGATGGCGTTACAATCCTGCGAAATCTATATAGATAGGTTATTTGGAGTGTTGGCCTTGGTAATATAGGCTTAGATTTCACTTCTGGTTATCAGGACGGGGGTAATTGTTAAAAGCACGTTTGGCGGCGGGGCTCTTTAAATGTAATGACATGATTTAAAGGGTGCACTTGCTTTCGGTCTGCTTTTTTCTTTCATCTTTGCTTCTTAGAAGTTCGAATGAGAATTTATGGATGTTTATGGGAGTTAGGGCTTTTGGTAGCAGGTTCTCTCAGCTCTTCGTTTCATTCGGTTGGTTTTATTTCTAGCGACACTCATGATGAAAAGAAAGTATTTATCTGATACTGAGATTTGCAAATTAATGAATGAATCTGACATTCATGTTAGCGAAAGAAAAAAAGGACGAAGAAAATGTGCCCTTTATTCAAAATCTTGCGGTAAGTGTTCAAAAGTTGACAAAATATGTATGTAAGACATCTTACGTAGAACGATGCATTGAAGAATTTTTTTTTTATATAAAAATTCCATACAGCAAAATAAGATTAATTTTTCATATCTTAATATTCCATGTAATGGTACATCATTACACCATGAAATTTATGTAACAAATGTAAGGATATTTTGCATTTTCTAAAGGATATGATTTTTTTATGTAATAATTTCATGAAATTTTATGCATAAAACATATAATTTTCAATTGAATCTTTTTTTTTTCTTTCTATACTAAGTTTAACGCATTTTAAATAATGTATGTAAATACCAAAATATTCTAATAAATAGCCGATTTTAGACAAAAGAAATTTACGAATTAGGTTTAATATCTAAAATCTTCTCTGCACAGCGTGACTCTCCGCGGAAAGAAGCCGCGGGCCCAGAGTAGCATTTCTTTTTCTCCCTCCGTTAGTGAAAGGTTTAAGGCTCAGAAAGTTGGTTTGGTTTGGTTTTATTAACGTCTCACTAGAAGCAACGCAATTGGCAATGAACCTCGTCATTTTAAGGCTCGGCAAAGTGACGAGGACGACACCCGAGCTGGCAACCCCTCTCCTAACTTCCAAACCACTCCAGTGGGAGGACTTTGGGCCCCGACGACAGATTCAACGTGCATCATCCCCGGCTACATGGCGGGCATTTAGAAGCCAAAAGGCTTTCTTAAGTTGTTGCCTTTCCTTCGGTTTTTTGCTTCTTGCATTTGAATAACGACATTACTTAGTCAAAATAACCCGGCGAAGTTATTGCCAAGTGTCGTCTAATGTTGATCCTCCCTCCCCCCGTCCCCTACGTCTGAAATCTCCAAGATTAAATTTTTTTATTATTATTATTATTTTAGGTTATAGTTAGCGTAAATAGCTTCTTAGTAACTTACCCAAAGATATGCTTCAGTTATTAATATGATCCTGGGCCATAACCACATATTTTGAAAGAATATCCATTAGAAATTCTGTTAAAAATGTTAAGACTCCTTCGGTTTAGAATGCAGTTGAGTCTTTACCCCTGGCGATGAAAATTTGCCTAATATGATAACTCTAAATTTTCCATTAAATACGACGGATGCTCGTTATAAATGAAAACCTTAATAATCTTTTTCGTTGTGAATTTGAGGCCTAAATGCGTTTGCGCGAAATTTGGCTCGACTTTTTTTTTGCCAAATGAAAGGATTATCCAATGCGCCATCTCGTGAATTGTTTTGAAACTTTCCCCGGTAAAATACGAGTACTGATGGATGGGAATAAAATTGGAGAACTAAAAGAGAGAAAATTCATTTTGTCGAAAGACGGAGAGAGATTTGTTTGATTTATGTGCGTGATAATAGTTATGTGTGATGTTTTATCGCATTACAAAATTAAAATTACAAGTTTTGAAAAGTATATAGACGACTAAGTTGTGTGTGAAATTAAGACGCGGTTGATTGATAGATGTGCATTGCATTGCAGAACGAAAGGAGGGACTAAGTTATATGTTTTGTTGAAAGGGAGAGAGCTTTTTTTTATGTATGGGAGAGAAATAATCACCGACTGCAGCAAATTTTCATCTCTTTACTTATGTTTTCTTAAGTTTACGTGAAAAATAATTTAAAATGAAATATTTTTTCTTCTTATGAAAATCAGTTACTTTCGAAATTATTTGTATTGCTGGATTGCTTGGTTGTTACCAAAATGAATAACCTGATGCTAGCCAAATGTGTACATGGCTTCCATAAAAATACCAAAACGTGCTCTGAAATTGAAATAGAATACCGTAATTAAGCAAATAAATATGATAATGGGACTATGTACTATCTTCTGATTTCTATTCTGTGTGTATTGACAGCGCTAGTCTAGTGGTCTTGGTACCTATGTATGTCACGTTTAGGGGTAAGTGGTTGAAACCCATATAAATTAACTTAAAATCCTCCAAAATATTATAATCAAAAATATTAGCAGAACTCGCTGCTTCATGAGAAATATGGATTATAGAACTGCTAGTAGCATTCCCCTCATCAAAAAATTTATTCAGAATATAACCACTAAACTTTTTAATACTATTGGTGATATTCCTCTTTCATCTCTTCAAAGAATTGAAAGTTACATCCCTGATAACTCGAATAGTAACTTTCATAAACCTTGTAAACTACTAATTCCCTAAAACAACTGACCCCTTGCCGGTTCCGGTTCTCATTGTACTGGCACCCTTCTCCACCTCTTACGGCTTGCAGTTGGATGGTTTTCCGCCCATTAGTTTTTCTAAGTCTTGATTTTTTTCTCTTTCCAATAAATTAGAATTCGCGCTCTGGTTCATAATCGAACTCGGAGCAGGGATCCTCTCCCTGCCTCAACTACATACCATGCTCAGAACTGCTGCCTCCTGATTGGAACACCTCAATTTAACCTGATCTTCTTCTCACCCCTCCCTCTGTCCAGAAAAGGTTCTAAAATAGCTAACTAACATTTTTGACCTACCATTCTCTTATTTTTATTTTTAAACTCAGGCTTGGTAAAACTATTTCTCCTAAATTTTTGCACTTTCACCTACTGAAATATGATAAAATCTTTTAAGTTATACTGGGCACTACAGAAAGAAAGTACTGCAGAACATTAAATTTTTATTCTGACTTGAGATAAAGGCCCAACAGAGCTATATACTCCATATATACCGTCAACATAGAAATGGTTGGCATTATTTCTATCAAATCATGGCTCTAGCTTTGATACTATCTAAGACGCCACGTGTAACGGAACTGATGAACTTTAAATCCGTCAGCTACTCCTGATGACTTGATATAGATGTTTGGAGAACTAGGAGCCAGCTCAATATGGTCATCGTTACTTGACCAATATTCCTAATTATTGAATCCATCGCCAATATATTCCTAGTTTCACTTAAAAGTGCGACTTTAGTAAATAATCAAAAACAATAATCTATTTTGAATGTTTCGAATGTAAACTTTGAGGTAAAGAGGTCATAAGAATACTTTAAAGTCGTTGTCAGAATCTGAAGATTCGAAACATGCATCAAATTCACTTTCATTGAATGGAATATCCGTATACATGTCGTCATCACTTTCAACTATACCTGCTTGGCAAGATTTTGGCATTTCTGGCGTCAAAGTTTTGTTTCTTTACTCGAAATGTTTCATTCATTTTTACTTATAAACGAGATTTTAAACTTGAATAGATTTTGGGGAGGAAAAGCGCACTCTTGATTTTTTTTTTAAGAATCGGGTTACATTCGAACATTTTTCGGTAACCATTTCTCTCTATGCTATAATTATCTTCAATGATTCCTAAAGTAAAAGCAAACACAGGAACACATCCATTAGTATCAGCCTCCCCTGCAACCTGAAAGAATTCGATGAAAGTTTCATTACCTAAAATGTAAGAAAAAACCTAAAATGTTTTCTCATTCTTTTTCAAACGCCCTAAAACTATTCTCCCGAGAATATACCTTTCTGAAAAAACAGAAATGCGAGAAGAAAATGTCTGATAAAAAAAGACCCTTTTACAAACTCTGTTTGAAGGTCAGCAAGAGTTCTAGAAGAATAATATCTCATATCGTCCGCTCCCTTTTTGGGTCTTTCAGCAGCCGCAAACATTCGTGAGAGTTGAGCAAACAGAGGTCTGCCGGTGCAGAGTGTTCATTTACCAAAATCCACAGTGAAGGTGTGAAAGACTTCAGAAGGATTGCCGCCCAGAAACGGAGATAAATATTATATAACTGAGACATATAGAAAATTACGTTAAGCCGTTTCGTGCTCTCTTTTAGATTCTAAAAGGTTTTTTAAAATATTGATTTCTTTATTTTATTTCATTTATTATTCTTTAATTTTTAATTATTCATTTATTTATTTTTATTTATTCATTTTGTTATTTTTATTTTTATTTATTAATTTTCTTATTTTATTTTTATTTATTCATTTATTTATTTTTATTTATTAATTTTCTTATTTTTATTTTTATTTATTTTTCATTTATTTTTATTTTCATTTAATTAATTTGATTTTATTCATTTAAATTTATTTATTTTATTTTATTTGCTTTAATTTATTTATTTATTTTAATGTATTTCTTTATTTTACTTATTCATTTATTTGTTTTCATTTATGTAGTTAGTTAGTTTTATTTTATTCATTGATTTTATTTCAGTTATTTACTTACTATTTTAATTTCGAATATTCATATATTATTTCTATTTAATTAATCAATTTATTATTTTTATTTATTTATTTATGTATTATTTCAATTTTTTTATTTATTTATTTATGTATTACTTCTATTTTATTTATTTATTCATTTATTATTTCTATTTTATTTATTCATTTTTTTATTTTTATTTTATTTATTTATTTATAATTTTTATTTTATTTTGTTTCCAACCGTATCTAAACATTGATATACTGAGTGGTTGCAATTTGAATCACCGGATCGGATAATTTCTTTTTCAAACTGAATGAAAATTAGTTTTGCTTAAAACACTATACTAAATAATTTAGATATTTTCCACTAGATGACGCGCTGCTTAGATTGATTTTATTTTGGAAAAATATAATAATTTATTTAAAAAAAAAAAAAAAGGTTACATGGTCTTAATTTGCACAAATTATGTAAATATATTTGTAATAGGCAGGAGATAATTTTTCACGATAAAAAACAGAGTAAAATACATCCTGCAGTTCAAATAATTTGATTGTTTATATTATTTAATACACAATTATTTTTTGAAGAATACATGTATCTGACAAAAAAATTATTCTTTTGCTTGTAGTTTTAAAATTAATTTATTCAGCTACAAATTTGAAATTCGATCTCGTTTTCTGGTAATAAATATTTATAGTCATCATTTTCGATAGAAAATTTTTCCGCCCTCATTGATGTTATTGAATAACAATTACTACGTAAAATATTAAATATTTTTAAATTTTTCTCTGCACTCGAATTGATTATATGAAGAGATCTGAAAATCATTAAGAGTTTTCATTTGCGTACTCATATCAGAGTTAAAACAATGAAAAGAAATGTTCGAATTCACAGTGAAAACGCAAAAGGAAAAGATTTTAAACAAGAAAAAGTTAAGTACTATTATAACACGAATTTTATCAGCTGAATAAATAAGTGATGGGGTGAAATTCAATGACGCACCAGCCAGATATGTGCCATTCAAGGCGGAACTGATATCTGTAAATTTCATTTGGTTTCATTAAATCGCACAAGAAGCAAGACAAGGGCGTTTGTTGACGGACCTCGTATTTTTGAACCTCGCTCAAGGGACGAGGAGAAACTGACTCCCCCTCTCCTAAATTCAACACCATGCCATCAGGAGGACTTTGGGACTCGACAGATTTAACTTGTATCAGTCCCGACTACACGGTGAGTTTTTAGTGATCGCCATGGCTCGAACTAGTGACTCAACGAAAACCGCTGGCCACGAGTCAGAAACCGTGATAAAATACCGCGGTCACTCTATACATTTGAAAGAATGGGGGGGGGAAGGTAAAAATTGTTTGACAAGATGGAGAGTCTAAAATATAGAGAAGGATTGTTTAGGTGTCACGGGAACGCGACGCCTGTGTTTACGAAAGACAGGAAACTCAAGAAAAATGAGAAAGATCACTAAGATGCATTGAGTAGGCAATTCCCTTTCTTACCTGTGAAGGTTAGCTATTAACGGTGAATTTATTAGGTGAAAATTATCAGTTACTTACATTTACGTACCAAATGCCACAAAGTAATGACGTTCATTTTTCAAGAACTTTGACCAAAATTCCCATATCAGCTACAAAGGCGCCTCTTTCAATGACAGTTTGATGCCTTACTATCTTTTCTACGCCATGTCTTATATGACAAATATGAAGTATTTTTAAGAAACATTTTCGCACCTTATAGATGTGGCGTTCGTGGTAAAATAGTGATCGTGGTCACGGACTCGCTGCTGGCGTTTTTCGTCAATTCGTGGGTTCAAATCTTGATGCCCCTAAAGACCCGCTGACCGAGGCTGGTGTGTTTTAAATCTGGTTGAAACCATAAATCACCCTATGGTGTGGTGAAGAAGTTTGGAGAGAGAGGTGCTAGCTGAAATGTCGTCTTCGTCACTTGTTTAAGTTCAAAATAACAAAGTCCGTCGTCAGTAGCCCTCATGTTACTTCTAGAGAGATGTTATTAAAACCAGTCTCATCCAATCCTGGAGATAAGTTTCTCTGATTGTTTCTTAAATAACGAAGCCTTAAGAAGCAACCCGAGGACTATCGACAACGGACTTCGTAATTTTGAACCTCGGTCAAGTGCTAAGGAAGATACCAGAGCTGTCAGTTCCTTCTGTATATTTCCGCACCACCATATATTATAACATCGAAGCACTTAAAGCGTATTATTAATCGCTATACGACGAATCTGTAATGGAATTATGACACAAACTTTCTATTCTATATGAACAGCGCCGACCGTAAGCTCGAAACATGACCATTTCTGTGATTAAGAATCCATTACTCAGAAGAAGCTAATTAAATAAATTAAAGCCTTAACTGGAAAAGAAATAATTTCCTTAATTGGAAAAATTAAGACTTTAATTAAGAAAACAATAATTGAAAAAGCTATTGTAAATTTCAAAAGTGGCATTTAATGTAAGGAACTTTAATAGTTCGTCAGGGTTATCTCACAATCACTTATGAATGATCTTTAGCATGGTACGCATATGTGTTTGTGTTTACATAGAATGTCTCAAATATCCAAGCAAAAATGTGGAAGAGAGACTGAGAACATAGATATCAAATCCAAATGTATTCTTAAGCGAAGTTTTCACACATTCTGTGCACACACTCACATATACAAGAGGTTCCTGAACCTTTAAACATTGCGACACACTTTTTAGAAACCGAAGCTAAAGAGATTCGCTTCATTTTTGGCGCCTTTCAGGGTTTTCAGAGACAAACCACCCACATTGTTACCGAAAGAGGTTTTATAGGTCAAAAAGGAACTTTTGTGGAGAAAAAATATTATTAAACATAATTTAATTTTTAAAAAATCTCCAATAAAGGTGGTGCAAAATGGGTGTGCTTGTTTTCAATTGTTGTTGATGATGGCAATGAAGTCCAAGCCAATTCGAATTATTTTCAGATGCAAGGAGCTTAAAAATGACAAATGGATACACTACCACCTGCACGAAAAAATTAAGCTGTAAACGGGAGTACTATTATCTTGAAAGATAGATTTGAAAAGGTTTGTTGAACAGAATATATAATTGTGTCAATATATTACAATTTAATTTTAGTTTTAGTAGCATATTTTTGAATAGATCGATGCGTTTCGTTCAGCGGTTTTCGTCCACAAAAGGTGATGCGACACATGGATCATGTATAACAAGCTTGCTCTTTAACATGGGACGAGTTGCGCATGCAATACTAACGATAGCGATCACGTGGGATGACTACGTCATCCCAATCCGCTTTTATAATTATTTATATTGTACACGATAACAAAAAGACAATTGTAGTGAATAATTAATAAAGAGAAAGCATACTCATTTACTCTTAAGGACTTTTCAATTATTATTTAAAAATTTGAGATAAAGTCCAAACTGAATTAAAATATTTTATACGTGGGACATTAACTAAAGGACACAAATCAGAAACACTTTATAAGATGGAATTTTGCTGACAAAACCGTCACACTTTATGCAAGTAGGTGAAGTTTTGCTGTCCTTAGATCTTGGACAAATAGCACATCCATCTTTTTCTTGCTTGTGCTTTTTTTGACGGGCGCTGTATGTCTTGGGGCTTTATCTATTTTTTGACGGAGTCCTTTAGGTTAGCATTTGAAACATTTTTCTCGTGTTAGAGTGGGGCTCAATAAGTGATTATGGTAGTCTTCAGAAAAACTCGCCTATTCTTATACTGCAAAGAAGGACTTTTAATGAACATTAGAAAAGCTCGGACACTTATTACGATGAAATTCAATGCACAATAAAATTTACCATCGGTCATCTGTTAATTTTATGGGCTGTTGAAATTATTGTTAAAATATTTCATCAGCAGTATCTACTCCCTCTTTCGTTGCATTAAAAGCTGAAATATCTCGGTCGTTTTCTTGGTACTATTTTTATCAATTGTGTCATCATGATGTTTAGTTGATGACAAAATTACACATTTTGATTTCTTAAGTACATATAAAACTAATTTCGTATTTTTAAACCCGAATCTAGATGTATAAACATTTTTAGTTTTAGCTTTAATAAATTCTACCAGAATTTCTAAAACTAAAAGTAAAGTTTATAAAAATAAAATTTTACAGAGTTCCTTCATTGGTCAGTTTCTTCGATAAAAATTTCTTTCAAAGAATACAGTTTTACGTAGTCACATTTTTAGCAAACTCATGTGTGACCATACAGAGAGGCACACAGGAGCTCATGAATTTCAAATGAAGAATTTGCAATGGTAAACGAGCCTTCCAGCCATTCTCCCGCGTAAATTTCCTTATCGTTACTATAAAAAATGTCATAGAATCTACTAATGCAAATAATTTAATTCAGTATTTTGCTGGTTTTTTGGGTATGCACTGACGAAAGGAATATCGTCCACGACATTTGTATAATTTTTCATCCATAGTGACATATTCAACCACTCTATATGTCTTTTGACAATTATCATTGAAGTCTGTAAAAAATGCTCTTACATCAGCCACATAAATGCTTTCCTACCTTATTTCACGAGTGTTCACATTATACAATCGTAGACATCTAAAAAAAAAAGAGAAATATTCAATACGACAATGTAATACGTAATATATTGATACATGTGCCATTAGTGGCCCACGTATCTTGCTCATTTGCATGTGAGGATTTATGCAAACCATATATATATATATATATATATATATATACAGAGAGAGAGAGAGAGAAAAGTGACCAAAAAAAGCTCTGTTTTCTATCAGATCCATCTTTCTTGCGTCTCAATCCTGGGAAAATTAGTTGGTATATTTTCAATAGATACCAGTATGTTAGTCCATCCCACTGTCGTTGTTATAATTTTTAAGCCGAAAATAGCACCCAACTTTCTAACGGATTTGTTATATTTCGTGCAATGGGTTCCAGTTCTGGTAAATGAGTCATTACATTTTGAGAACACGTTTTAATCCTTTCGCTACCGGAGGGAGGAAAAAGAAGTGCTTCCGTGGGCACGCAGCTTCTTACCGCGGAGTGTCACGCTGTGCCCAGACGATTTTAGATATTAAGCCTAATTTGTGAAAAAAATTCCTCGAAAATCAGCTATTCATTAAAATATTTTGGTATTTACATATATTATTGAAAATGCATTAAACTTAATATACGAAGGAAAAAAAGATTTAATCAAAAATTCTATGTTTTTACATAAAATAATTACATAAAAATCTTATCTTTTAAGAAAATACAAAATAAATTTACATTTGTTACATAAATTTTATGGTGCAATGATGCACTATTACATAGAACATATAGATATAAAAAATAAATCTTATTTTGCTCTATGGAATATTTATAGAAAAAAAATTCAATGCATAGTCCAACATCACATGTCTTACACACATATTTTGACTCTTCACGCAAGATTTTCAGCAAAGGGCACATCTTCGAACTTTTTTTTTTATTCATTTAATGGCTATGTACAGATTTATATTATTTTCGCTAACATTACTGTCAGATTCATTCATTATTTAGCAAATATCAGTATCAGATAAATACTTTCTTTCGTCATGACTGTCGCTACAAATAAAAACAGACTGAATGAAACGAACAGCTGAGAGCATTTGCTATCAAAGCCCTAACCCCATAAAGGATCATAAATTCTCCTTCGAACTTCTGAGAAGCAAGCAAGAAAGAAAAAAGCAAACCTAAGCAAGTGCACCCTTTAAATCGTATCATTACATTTAAAGATCCACACCACTACACGGGCTTTTAACAATTACCTCCTGGTAGCCAAAAGTGAAATCCAAGCCCATATTACCAAAGTCAACACTCCAAATAACCTATCTATATAGATTTCGCGATATTGTAACGACATATAATAGCATTAAAAAAATCAAATAAAACGTTTTTATCGAGGTTATTACTATTGATACTTTGGGCAGTAGAAGACACTCACGGAGGGTATCAAATGTGATACGCTGGGCACAGGAGAGCAAACGCGACCTTATCGCATGTGATACGCTAGGAGCGAACGGGTTAACTACGTGATTTAACTTTTGTTTCTGCTAGAAGGTTTTATTTTTGCTTAGAAGAAGGCCATCTTTGACGCTCTGCTCAAATTCATTTTCCCTATCATTCTTATAATTTGAATGGTTTGATGGAGGACATAAGCTTTTCGGCTCTTAATCTCCGATTCTGGTTAAATTTTTGGTGCTTGGATTCAGCTTGTACCTTACCCATGATCTATTTAAAGTAAGAAATTTAAAAATCAATGATGCTTTGTACTTGAAATCTAAAGAGTTTTAGAATGTAAGGAAAATTTTAAAACTCTTGGTAGAAAAATCCTAAATAGTTTGTATTTTGAGGTGTCTGGATTCACTAAAACCTTATTGCTTGCTAGTGCGAAAATAGGTGATTGGGAGTGTCAGGGCTCTATTTCTATTTGTAGAGGTAACTATTGTTGTTTCTGTAGTGATTTGTAAATGTATATTTTATGAGATGTTTTAAAAGATTTTAAAATGAAAAGGAAAGTATGTTTTTGAATTTAAGCAATCTGAGTACAAAACTTCAATAATTGCTAATTTTTCAGAATTGGAAGATGAGCATAAGCTCTGGTAGAATATATCTAGCTTTTCGAAAGTGTTATTAGTTTGGGAAATTTTAGAATTTACTTCTAGTATATTTGGAAAAAGGTTAACAAAATTTAGGAGTTTTTTGGCAGTTGAAAAGATATCATGCTTTTGATTGAACTGGTTAGTTCAAATGTGATGGAGTTTTTCAGATTCTGAAACCTTGCTTCCGTCTGATTCAGACCTCCTAGTTGGTGTCCTCATCTGTTGGGACCCTTTGATGATAGATAGTTAGGAATGTTCCTTTTTAACATTTCTGTAAGTATTTTGGGTTGATCTATAGGGGCTCCTCCTCTTTTCTTCTCTTACAAATCATTGGCAGCTTTAACAGGAACTGATATGTGCATCTTTACAATTAATACGCACTAGTTTTTTATTTTATTTTCCATTTCACTGTCTCCAGTACAATGGGCATTACCGAATTTAAGACTTCTCGTCTCGAAACTTCCATGGGATGTTCAGTCGGAATATATCTGGTGCATTTTGTTCCTTTTTGACTTCAGCCAAAATCATTAGGATGGGTCCTTTGTTCCTCGGTAGGTTAGCTGTGGGATCTTTTCCACCAGGCAGCCTATGGTTTTTATTTAATTAACGATTTCATTGACATCGTTTAATAAAGTAAGCCCTTTAATTATCGCTTTGATAGAACGAGTATTAGGCGGCTGGATGATGTAGCATTCGTCGCCTTTGCATTTAAGAAATGCGGAAGTATTTCGGTGTTCATCATCAGATTTCGGTTAGTTTCAATAAATTTTCCTGCTAATTTAGCAGTGGATTTAGGATAAATACGCTAAATCTCTTGGATGATTAGGTTACAGTTATCATTGTACTTCAGCGCAGATGGTTGAATTTTCGAAGCTTGTGGAGGCAGAAGACATTTTTCTGGGAAGTTTGGATCATCATTAGAAAATGTGACAAATCCATTTTTCTTCCGAAACGTGATAGGTTTAGTAACAGTAACAAATTTAGTTTTCTTAGTAGTTTTGATTGGGGTATAAATCCCCCACTGTTATTATTGTTAGGGGAATAATTTTTAAAAAGTTTTGAATTTCTAGACCCAGTTGTCTTTTTCTTAATTTTGTTTACTTTTAAATTTATGTTGCGCAAACACGTTTTATTTCGCCAAAGATACGAGGAAGCAAGCTCACCTGTTGTGTGTTTGATATCCTTTTCTAGCAATTTTAATTCCTCGTCTATATATCTCCATCGATTAACTTTCTTGAAATCTAGGGACTTCTCCTGATATTCATACGATCTCGGATATATACTGATTTAGCATCCTGGAATTTCAGTAGCTCTTCGATAAGTACAATGCGAGCACATTTGCTCTTATCAAGATCCTGTTCCGACTGGTGTCCATCTTAGATGCGGTCGAACATCGCATGTGCAAAACGTAAGCATTATTCGTCACTCCCCCCCCCCTCATGGTGAAGTCAGAAGGCCAAAAACTGTTCAATTGTAGATTGAGTGAAATCTATGAATAGAACAGTAGCTCCAATTTATAGGATTAAATGAAATTAAATTTATTTCGCATCAACAGAGAAAGATTCATCTTGATGAGTTATGAATAAGAAAGCGTAGCTGACATTTACACGTAGATAACACAAATCTTTCACTGCGACTGACGGCATGATTCGAAATGTGGAATTATGGTTGTCAACAACTTTTTAACTCTTCAAAATTAAATTTAACAATCCGAATTGTATGGAGTAATTCCTTTTTTAACATAAAACTTCTTTAAAACTAGAATTCGAACTAATGAATTAGACTGAGTTTTCCTTCATCTGAGAGATAATAAGGCTCCCTTTTACTACCATGACTATTTTCCATTATTTCATCAGGTCCTTCTTTGCTAGCTAATCAACTTCTTCATCCGAAATTTTAACATCATCTAATATAGATCGCAGACGCTGCCTTTCTTTTTCAAATTCTGTTAATTTAATTTTGCAAGCTTTAACAAAATTAAGAAATAACATAATAAGAAACCGTAAGAATAACCATAATAAGAAATAACAGTCTAAACCTCTAAATCATAAAATAAACAGCAAAATATGCAGAAGTTTTGGAGAAAGGTTTTTGAAACAAATGTGGTTGCTAGGGGAACTCAGTCACCCCAAATACCTCCAATTTCTAAGAAACGATTACCTCTCCTAAAAAAAGGAAGATGTGTAACAAAGATATTTCAGATTCCATCACGAGTATTGAATTGGAGGATTCTGAAAAGTCACTGATCGCAAACAAACAAGTTTTTCAGAATTAAAGATTGTGCGAGTCTGTCGTGGCTATGTGCCCCGAACTATCTCTCCCAGATTAAATACGTCTTCCGCACGTGCTTGATTTGAATCTCCTATTTTTGACATCAAACACGAGTCGCTTGTTTGCGTATTGCGCTACTTTTATAGTCGTGTTGCTGCTCGTGGTTTAATTAAGATTTTAATACCCACATCATAGTTTTTGAAAATTGATAAAAGATACAAATACAGTCAAGATCTGGTCACGGCGAACTAAAAATTGAATGTAGGTCACAGATAGCAAATGCTGTTGTAGATGTTTCATAATTTATTGTGAGATTATGTGGATTAGTTTATCAAATTACTTACTCTTGCTAACTTTTGTATTACGTTACAACTTTTGAATTTATTTTTTCCCAATCAGGGTTTTAATTAACTCTTCAGAGATGTGGGTCTGAATTGGGGAAGAACATCTCCCGAAGAATGGGAAAATGTTGAAAATGTTTTATACGTGTATAACAAAATATGACACAAAAATAGTCAAATATCATTAACAGGTGGCTTATAGATTGATTGTTTGTTGTTGGAGCAGAAACACGACTGCTATAGGCGACGAACCTTGTCATTGCGAATCTCGATCAAATAACGTGGCTGACACTTGAGACAGTACCTCCTCTTCTAAATTTCGCGCCACGCTAAAGTGAGGATTTGGAGCTACGACAGATTTAATGAGCATAAGTCCCGATACAAGAGGAGTCTTTATTTGCAAATAGTCCTAAATATTTCAAAATAAGGGGAGCATCATTGGGGCATCTTACAGGTAATTTTTTGAGGAATGATAATTTTCAGGTATGCAAGTTATAACAGAAATTTACATGTTTGATAACAATCATCTTCCTTCGATGTTTTCTCTGTAAACGCGTTAATAATATATGTCGGGAAATACCACAAACATGAGGTACAGAAATACAGTGCAAGATGACCACAATTCAAACAGGGGTGTCAAATACTTGATCAGAAAAAAAACTGATAGTTAAAATGTGTGGTAGACACATTTTATAGGTGAGCAGGAAGTACTACCTATTATAAAGTAAGCCTCGGGTTCTACATTTCGCTTATTGCCAATATCCTCAAATGACATCAGTTTCTCAGATCTGAACAGCGAAAAAGGGGATTCGAGCGTTGAAGTCAATGTTAGAAAAAATAATGCGAATCTCTCACTTAAAAGTTAGCGTCGCGTAAATTAATATTTAATTAAATTTAACATTTAGAACAATTTAACAATTAACATAATTAACTCTAAACAATACTAATTAACACTAAGCAAACCGAGTTCTTATGAGTTTATGGGAGATTCGATTATAAGTGGAACACGGAAATGATATACTTTTGCTTTTGAACAAATACTGTTTACTTAAATGCTTTTACTTAGCAGCTAACTAATAAAAAAATTCGATTTAACTGGTCTTGCGAAAGGTTGATAGCAGTAGCCTTGTTACCCTGATTAATAGAGACTAGCGTTATGGTTTCTTATTGGCTCGTTAACCCTTTCTCACAATACAAATTTTTTTCTGAGAAAAAATGAAATAAGTATTTTAATACATCAACTACAATTCAAATATCATTAATATGCTAAAAGATATATAAAAAATATATTAATAGCAAGGGACCAGTGGAAGATATGTGTCCCATTGGTACGTTTTAATGAGACCATATGTCCCGGTGTTTATGAGAATATTGATTGAAAATGCAATGACAATTAATTTTATTCCAATATTTTTTTTTTTGAAAGTGATAATAAAATAATAAACACCTGCATCAGATAATGTGCAAAATAATTTTTGCCAAGAGTAATTTTGTGTATTGCACATTCAGTTTTTGTCCTTTATCCTTTTTGTCCAATGTTTACATCTTCGACGAGTTCAACATTCTAATGGCAAGTGATCGCCCACATTCAACTTAAGTTTTGATGTAAATTTGACGGTCTATCAGTTTTCTTCCTCTCTTTGCATTTGAATTTTTTCTTTCTTCCTCCCCCCCCCCCCCCCAGCCATCATTACTTCGGCCAATGGAACAGTAAATTGTAATAGAGGCAATTGTCTATGTTTGACATCTAAAAAAGTACATACGAAATTATACTGAATAGTAAGTGATATTAACGAATACCAGTGGGACATACACTTATAATAGAGCAATGCATATTTATCCGATTGGTTTATTTCAGTTTTTCCATGGGACATCTTTTTCCCTTAGTAGCGAATGGAATAGAGTGGGAAATAGGGAATAAGTGTTTGCAATCGATGCACCAACCCTTTTAACTCACCTCGACAATAAGATGACTGACAATTCGGTAACCTTTTCACCAACAACCCTGTGACGAAATATTAATGTATTCCAAAGGGAATAAAGTGAGTCGTTGAACTCAAAACGGGGTTCTCAATTCTTGACCGAAGGAGAGAAATTACACGCAAAGATAAGATGTTATTGCAAAAGGCACGAGGACCATCCTATCAATAACAACTTTTACAGATCCGTTTACTGTGTCTAGAAAAGTGTTTATAAAGGCATAGAAAAGTATTTAAAAACATGCAAATTCACATGAATGGGAATACCACCGATGTCTTAAAAGTAATCCTTAAATCTTAAAAGGGACACACCAAAATAGGAATACAGACTAACAGAGTAGTTTATAAATTGCTAATTAATCTATTGGATTACACAGCCGATTGATATCTGGTCGTTCATTTCAAATCCATTAATATGTTGCCGGCTGTGAGACGGACTGAGGAGCTGTAGCTTCTTAGTATTTCCTTCGTCAACAGATAGCTATGTGCTATAAAACATTGGGAAGCTGAGAAATAGATGTATTGATTGATGTATAACGTAATTGATGTATCTAAACAGATCGCGAGTTCCAAACAATTGATTTTGACTTTTTCCCCAAACACTCAATAGTAAAAAAGACGTACCGTATGAAATACTAATTTATTTAATTCAATATTTTATAATTCTTCTAATATTCTTATAAATTATTTTCTTAAAATTAACCAGTAAATGTAGGGTTGATTATCGGGAAAATATTAGTAAGCAAATGGGGTTAATACTACAATCCAGAAACACTCTAAATTACTTAACTATAGAAATAAATTCATATTATCCCTAGCAATTTAAATACTTATAGTTCTAAACGCATACAAATTAAAGAGAATTAGTAGATTTCCCATTTTTTCTCTATTTATTTTAAAGTCAATCATTAATATGAAATTCTAATCGATGCTTTTTTTTTTCATAAAGGCATATATTCACAAAAAAATGAAAATAAAAAATAATTGCCAAATAGTGAGAACACAGTTATCTAACAAAGAATGAAAATGATGTCTTTGCTAGTTATTTTAATGATAAATTAAAAATTCAAAGTTGAATTAAAAGTAAATCAGACAAAAAAGCATCTGAAAACTTCTTTTATTTAATTACCAAGTATTTCAAAAAGAAATCTATATAAACACAGA
>BMAW01029249.1:0-11929 GCA_019974015.1 Nephila pilipes | reverse complement strand
TGGTGGGGGAGGGGCAATTTAATCACAGTCACTATTTTTAAATCATGAACAACTTAATACTGATCTATTAAACTAAATCTTAATAAATCCTCCATCGGAAAAAAATATCTCAACTCATAATTAGTAATTGCATCAGCATTATGTTAAAACTAAATAAAAGAAAAAGCAATATCATTACAAGCAATAATTGCATATTTCAAACCTTTAATTGTTATTTATATAAGAGATTTCATCTTTTAGATATTCATATCGTAAGAATATTAGAAATTAAGATTTCCAACTTTTTTTTTCTCCAACTTTAAAAAGAAATTTCAGTAATTTATGGCAAAACTAGCCGATATTTGTTTCATGTACGTGTTGTCTGATTTCATCTACGTCTTTGAATTTTTAATTTATAATATATTTCGCAAAGAATTCATTTATTTTATTTTTCATTCATTTATTTTATTTTTCATTCATTTGTTTATTTTAATTTTATTCATTCATTTTATTTTTTATTCATTCATTTATATAGTTCCAAAAACTGCAGAAAAAAAATCGTTTTCTTTTTATTATGTTAATTATGTCTGTACGAAGTAGCTATCAATTGTTACAACTGTATCTGTTAATTTAGGAACAATATTAATTCTAAATTTTACGTATTGATATATATTTTTTTCAATTTAAAGCAAAATAATAAAAAATTCAGTCACTTTCTGATAATATTGTCAATGGATATAACAAAGAATTTTTCTGTTAAAAAATACGAAATGAAGTTTGAAATTTTGTCACTTTTTCCCTCTCATACCAGGATAAAAAAAAAGTTATGATTAACTTTGCCCCGATTTTAAGACATGTTGTTTATTAAGAAACAAAACTTTTTATTTAGCAACTGCATAAATTAGAATGCTAATTACAATTTAGCACAGTAAGACCTCGATCAGCGCTGAAGATGAGAGTGAGAGATAGTGAAGTTTAATGGCGCAGGAGAACCGCATATGATTATGCTGCCACAAACAAGGTGTAACTGCGATCCAAATAGAAAAAGATAAAAATAAGTTGGCAAGAAGGAGGGTCAAAAATGGGGCAGAATTGCTAGGGTATTCCAGAGGCGCGTCACCCGTGTTTACTAGAGACAGTAAATCCTATAGGAAAGAAAAAGATCGCTAGTGTGTCTCGTGTGAGTGATGCCCGTACTCATATCAAGAAGGTGAGTCCCTAAAGGCTTATAGACGAGAGAGCAAGAAATAAAACAGCATTAAACGTCACAGTCAATAAAAAGCCGTATTAAATCGAAACCTTGTTATACGGTACTTTTAAGTAAAACGTTACCACATTCCACTGAGTTTAGTCAATTTGATTATTTTAATGACTTCTGGTTTTAAAATAGATATATATTATAATTGTTGCACCGGACAAAATTTTGTAATTAACCTTTACTTTACAATCACGGTAAAGGAAAATAATAATAATAAAGCCCCAAAAATGAATAGCAGTATCGCTACGAAACTTCATAGACAGGCATGTCACGTGAAGTTATGCAATTGATTAGTATGACGAAAGGATTATGCCAATATTCAAGCCACCAGAGGGCGTGAAGATTAAATCGCTGTTGCTATATATAGCGGCCTCTTGTTTTTGTTCGATGATAAATTGCTAAGCCTTAACGATGCTATTAAGATGCATTGGAAGATCATTTACGCAATTTATAGACTTCTAAAGAGGTCACGTTGTTGGATTAAGAGAAGCGGGTCGGATATATAGACGTATTGCTAGTCAATTTGGCCTTTCTGACTAGCTATAAGATGTTTGTTACAGTGGGTGCGTGAAGGCACACATAGATCTACCAACAGAAGAAAGGTCAGTCGACAAGCTCGAAGAGCCTCAGCGGTGAACGTACCCACAATCCTATTCCAAGTATTGTCTTCGTAAGGAAGCATTGTTACACGCCGGATAATTTCCATACGGTTAGCTGAGGGAGGTTTGTTCTTGCGACGCCACAGTTAAAAACGTTGCCTCTGATAGCTCGACAATTACCTTGGATGCAGTGGTGTCGGGAGTGACGAACTTGGATGGCAACGTAAAGAACTGTATCGTCTTCAGTAACGAATACCGATTCTGTTTGGGAGCCCTTTGATATGGCAGCCCATTGGTCAAATACGACTCATTCTGTAGAGAGACATACAGTACCTGCTGCAGTTGTGATGATGAGAGAAGCCATTACTAGTTGTGATACAGAGAGCTTTAATGACTCAGTGGTATGTTTAAGAAATCATGCAGCCACATGTGTTGTCAATCATGGCTAGGCATCCATTCTTAATTTTTTTAGCAAGATAATGCTTGGCAACATATAGCAAGATATTCTAGAGATTGAAACCTTTTCTTGGCTGCTGTACTCTCAATGGACTTTTCACTAATTGAGCATGTATGGGATCAGTTGAAATGATTACTTCAGCACCCTACCAGCTTGCAAAAACTATAGATCCAGCTGCAACAAGCATGGGCTAATTTTTCTCAAGACAGTATACATAATTTATAGGCAATGACAGACTAAGGTTTCTTGTATACTTGCTAGAGGTGACCCTATAGGGTATTAAAGAGTTCACATTAATATGCTTTTATCCACAATAAAAGATCTTTCTGGTTTGATTTTGTAATCATTTATACATACCAACATCACAATCACACATGTCAAATTTCATTAAATTCCAATGCTTCAGTTTTCAAGCATGATTATTTTTACTGTGAGTGTAAATTACAGTTCTACTAATATTGCTGAATGTGGTAACAACAAATAGATTAATTTTAAATACAACATTTATACCAAAAACTTATCAGTAGAATGGAAAAAAAAAAGTTTGAATTGATGTAGCATTCTAATGCCATCATACTTCTTAATTTTGAACATTTGAATTAATTTTCCAAATGACACTATATGTGAGGACTATAGAAGGACATTTTTAAATACTAAATACTTGTAGAAAAAAAAATACAAGTTCTTTAATAATGTAAGCTTTCCACAAAATACAGGAAAAAATAAAACATTACAAGAAAACAAAAAACTATTATTGGATTTTTCTCCCTCTCAACTCCCCACAGGAAATAGATGAATAATAATAAAGTTATATTTCGCGTGTTTTTCTTGTTGTAGGTTCTTTGTTTCATTTTCTGAAGACTCATTCACTACCAGATACACAAACTTTAGTGGCTAAAGTTTTTATTCTTTTGTTAAAGCCACACAACACACACAATTAATACAATATGAAAATTCACTAATACTAAACATTTGGCTGATGTTTCATGCCATTTTGTTCGTCCAGCGTCAAGCCGCCATTCTTTCTCCTCTTGTTGTTGTGTCGTCTCTCCTCATATCGATGGCCGCGCCACCTATATTGTTTTTTTTTAGTTCGGTGAATCTTACACGCCCCACCAACGGAAGCACATGCGTCGTATTTAATGACCAGGTGCTAAAAGAAAGAGGTTAGTCACACACTCACGAAAGAGTCCTAATTCAGAAACAAAATATCTAAACCTTAGTTGAGGAGAGTGCACTATCTAAATTAAAAAAAAAAACACATGAGGCATGACTTAAATATGATCATTAATGCACAAATATAATGAAAATAAGGGAATAACATAAGATTATATAATCACGAATATATATAATAAGACTATTATTTTGACACTAAATTTCTAAATATATACACAAATAGGAATATGCTTTAATACTGAAATAAGTATTACAAAAAAAACTCAGGTTAATCATCAAAAGGCAAGCGAGAGAGAGCGTCAGCATTGCCATGGTTTTTCCCTTTACGGTATATAATCCGTAAATCATAACGTTGCAAGGCTAGGGCCCAACGAGCTAATTTTGTACCATGTGGTAATCCTTTGGTCAAAAATGTGAGTGGGTTGTGATCAGACACAACCTGTATTTGAGATCCGAAGATCCAACAGTCAAATTTTTTCAATGCACTTAGCACGGCATAGGCCTCTCGTTCTATTGTTGACCAGTTCATTTGGCATTTAGTTAATTTCTTACTGTAGAATGAAATTGGGTGTTCCATTCCCTTTTCATCGTTCTGTGCAAGGCATGCGCCGACTATAGTAGCAGAAGCATCTGTATACAGCTGAAACGGGCGGTTCAACACAGGGGTATAGAGAGTAGGCATTTCGATTAAGCTTTTCTTCAAACATTGGAAAGATTCTTCAGCTGTGTCATCCCAAGGAATTTTATTAGGAATATTTTTCTTAGTTAAATTTGTCAAGGGCAAAACAATAGAAGAAAAATTCTTAATATAGTCACGATAATAGCTTGATAAGCCAAGCAGTCCTCGTAACTGTTTTTTGGTCGTTGGTCTCAATAACTTTGACATAGTTTCCATCTTTTGAGGATCTGGAGCATGTTTTCCAGAACCCACCACGTGACCTAGAAATTTAACTTGGCTCTTTCCGAAATCACACTTCTCTAAATTTACAGTTAGTCCAACTTCTCTCAAAGTCTTAAAAACATTTCCCAAATGTTGCATGTGATCTGACCATGTTTCTGAAAATACTGCCACATCGTCTATGTAGGATCTACAGTACTTTTGATGGGGATTCAACACTTGATCCATAGATTTTTGAAATGTACTTCCTGCATTCTTCATTCCAAAAGGTAGGACTTTCCACTGATAATGTCCAGAATGAGTAACGAAAGCAGTAAAATGTTTTGAGTTTTCTTCCATAGGGATTTGCCAGTATCCCTTCGTGAGGTCTAAGACCGATATAAAATGAGCTTTGCCTATCTCGTATATTAAATCCGTTGCATGTTTCATGGGATATGCATCAGGAATAGTAAAACTATTCAAAAGTCTAAAGTCTATGCACAATCTAATGTTTCCATCTTTTTTCGCCACGCACACCACCGGGTGCGCCCAATCACTATCACTATGTTCAATCAAGTCCATATCCAGCAGCTCATTAATTTGACGTTCGACTTCTTTTTGAAGAGCAATAGGAACTCTATATGGTTGTAATCTTTTAGGTGAACTATCTGCCGTAACTTTAACAGAATGACCTTTCACTTTAGCTTTTCCAGGACGATTCCGAAATATGTCTTCATATCGTCGTAACAAATTTCGTAACTGGTATTTCTGTTGGACATTTAAAACATTAGGCATTTGATTCAACTTGATATCAATGTTAGGTTGAGTTTCCTTATCTGTGGGAGCATAATGCAATTCACCAAAATCGGTATCTTGATCAAATATTACCCCAACATGATCAACTCTTGAGATATAAGGTCTTAGCTTATTTATATGTAATTCTCTAGTACTACCGTCTTCCATTTGAACTAAACAAGAGTGGGGTCTAGTGAGCTGTACTACCTTGGCTGGTCCTATCCAAGTGTTAAGCAATTTATGCGTAGATGAAGGAATAAGGATTAGTACTTCATCTCCAACAGAAAAACTTTTTTCTCGTGATCTCAAATTATAGTGTGAAGTCATACGTTCCTGATTTTTAGCACTGTTTTCCGATGCGATTTCGTGTGCATCTTGCAACTTCTTTTGCAGTTGTTTCAAGTATTCTTCAACAGAACGAGCAGCACTAGTAGGGATTTCTCTTTCTCCTGTCCAAAATTCTTTTAAAATGGTCATCGGTCCAGATGGTAGTCTTCCATAAACTAATTGGTATGGTGATACACCAGTAAGTGCATGAGGTATTTCTCTATAAGCAAAAAGCAAATATGGGAGATGGACATCCCACTCATTTCCATGCTCTTGAATATTTTTGTTTAACATGTCTTTCAAAGTTCTATTCCAACGTTCAACTGCTCCCATACTCTCAGGATGACCTGGAGTAGAAAACCTAGGAGATGCTCCCAGCACGTCTTGAAAGGCTTGAGTCAATTGTGCTGTAAAATTGGTACCTTGGTCTGTGCATATTGTCTTTGGGAACCCAGTTTGACAGAAAATTTTCATCAGCATTTCGCAAGTAGTTTTTGCAGTGATGTTCTTTGTTGGTATGGCTTCCGCCCATCTTGAGCACAGATCAATGGCACATACAATATATAAATGCCCTCTTCTTGATCGAGGTTCTAACGGTCCGATGCAATCCACGCTCCACACTTCGAATGGATTATCAGGTCTTACAATGGGCTGGATCGGAATCCTATCTCTGTATGTTACAGTCCTTCGTAACTGACAAGGTTTGCATGCTTCGCAATATGTCTTCACATCCCTCTTTAACGAAGGCCAGAAAAAGGAATATTTAATGCGTTGCTTTGTTTTTTGTTCTCCTAAATGTCCAGCTAACGGAATTTCATGAGCCATTTGTAGAATTTCCTTTCTTTTACACGCAGGTAGGACAACTTGCTTGATTGACTCCCCACAAACAACGTCATTATGCACTAGCAGATCATCTTGTATTTCATATGCTTTTCCTTTGTTATTTGCTTGTTCCCAGATGCTTATTAATGTTTCATCTTCTTTCTGAAGTTTTATAAAAGTCCTTCGGGTCTCACTGTTAAGATTGGATCTCACTTCGTTTTCAATGTTGACTGCGTCTGTCGATACTCTTAAGTCAGAGCATGAATCCTCTTCAAATGTTTGGACTTCACAGACGGTTGAATTCTTAACCTCATCCAGTTGGACTTCATGAACAATGACTTCCCTTGCATTCGCACTGCATAACTGTATGTTTTCCAAAAGGGCTTCATATGCGGTTTGACAAACTAACATGTCGTTCACTAGTTTCTTTGAAACGGCACATGTAATTGGTATTGCATCATGCCATCCATCATCGATCTTTATATTAAATGTTCTTAGGGGAGCGAGTTCACTATCCCCAAAAGCTGATATTAACTTGATCTTCCCTTCTCCGGTACTCTCAATGTCTTTAACTAAATCAGCTCGCACCACAGAGATTTGTGCTCCGGAGTCTACCGTTCCATCCAAGACGACATCTACACACTTCACTTTTATAACCTTCAATTTATCAATACTCTCTGCCAGAAATTTACAAGTTGATTCAGGAACATCTATTTTAGCTGTTACGATATTCTTAGTGGTATCTTCAGCTTGAACTGCATTACTTTGGGCTTTGACTGGTGAGGAAAACTTGTTATTTTGCGAGTTTTGCTTATTTAAGTGTTTATCTCGGCATGCTCTTGAGAAATGACCTTCTTTGCCACAAGTGTAACATGTAGGTGTAATCCGGGTTTGATTATAATGCGCTTGATAGCTGTTGTCATTGAAATGGTTATTGTATTTGTAATTGGCCATCCCCTTTTTATTTCTTACGTCTCTCCCTTCCAACTGATGTAGAGAGCTCCGGGTATTCAAAGGAAGGGTCTTACAATAAGATTTCTCTTTATTAATAAATGGCACTGCTGGCCGTTTGGTTTTTCCATGGACATCCTCATATTCATCAAGTTTTTCAACTAGCACCTTTGGAGTTTTTATTTTTGCCCATTCATCAATAAAGTGTTCGCGAATCTCGGTTGGCACCTTCTTCTTCATTTGGTCTGCTATGAGGAGATCTTTAAGGTCGTCGAAGGTTTGAATATCTAGGCCCTTAAGCCATTCTTCACAAAAATTTCTTATCTCAAAATAATAATCTCTCCACGTACCATCGGGATTCTTTTGATGTTTCACGAACAGCTGGCGGAATTTCTCGGGACTCAACTTGAATCGTTGAAGTAATAGACCCTTTACAAATTCGTAATCAGCGGCATCCTTTTCTGGTTCACGAGCAATAAGACTTACAATATCCGAAGGTAGAATACTTATCAGATGTGTCACCCAATACACCTTTGGCAAATTCAAAATTTTTGCTTGACGTTCAAATGATACCAGGAATAAACTAATATCGTCAGATTTTGAGTCAAACATCGGAATCAGTTTATGTAAATCAATCTTGAATGGTCCTGTTTCTTTCGATTCGTTTTCACTTCCTCCTCCTTTCAACTCGATTCGTTTCTTCTGAAGTTCGAAATCCATTTCATCCTTCCGCTTCCTTTCCTCCATTTCTTCCATTCTTTTTCTCTCGGCTATCTCTTCCTTTCTTTTTCTTTCCTCCATAATAGTGTTTAATTGTTCTCTACAAAACTCCTCGTCGAAGTTTTTATTATTCAAGATAGCCTCTCTTAATTCAAACACTTTTAAACTAAGGACATCTTCAACCCCCATTTCCGTAGCCATAATCTGCAAGTCTGCTTTTAATCCCTTTCCTAAAAATGCCATCTCGCACCTTATTATAATTATCCTAAATCAATCTAATAATACTCTAATTTAAAAAGTAAAAATATGCTTAATTAATCAAAATTGGTTTTATATCTAAAAAAAACCAATTGTTTCGTACTTCTTTACCATAAAATTTACAAATTTATACCTTGAATGCTAACTTTGCATATGACATAGAACAAAATGAAAAATTCAACCAAATAAATTATTACTACAATAATAATAAAGTATTTGCCACATAAAATAATATCTTAATTTCTTAGAATTTGTACTCCTAAAGATTTTTATATAAAAATCACAACAATAAAAAAAAATATCTTCATTCATATCACTTTCATAATATATATCAAATATAAAAAAAATACCATCAATCTTTGAACAAAAAAATAATAAAAAAAATCATCACTATGATTTAAAACACATTTGAATATCTGACTCATCAAGTATACTCAAAATAAAAGTTCTACTTAGCAGATACAATAATCCTTAATAGTATTCAAAAAAAAAAACCAGTTACACTTATTCCATCAATAAATTACTCGCATGAAATCGAACATTCAACATACAACCTTGAACTGTCTCTATTCTCCTATTTTATTTACTTTTGCGTACTTAGTAGTGGTTGAAATGATAATGAGTCATAGTTAAAAGTAATACAAGCACAGAAAAGAAATGGATCTCTCTCTTTTTTTTTTTCAAACCACTAAATATTATGTAACTTTAATAAAAAAAAAAGACAAATCTTTTTCAACATATAAATGCATATTTCACACCAAAAAATTTATACACTTTAAATTTAATATTCTGCTTAATTCGGAAAATAGATAATGACATTTAATATAATTCAGTAAAGTATTTTAATACCATAAATAATCCATCAATTCTACGTATGAATTATAAACACTCTTGCTTTCTTTTCTAGTTATTGATACCTAAACTCAACAAAATTTTATACTTTCGCAACAATTATATGAACTGATGTTCAATTAAAAAATATAGTTATATTCTAACATTTCATAAGGTTTCAGATTAAACACAAACAGTACCTGAACTGATGTTCAATAAAATAGAATAAATATATATATACCAATATTTCAAAACGTTTCTGATGAAACCAAAACAAAACAAAATATATCTGATATGATGTTCATTTGAATCAAGGTATCTTAAAATTTCACAATAGTTTCGGATGAAACATAAATAAAAATATCTGAACTGATGTTCATTTGATCAAAGTATTTTAATATTTCACCAGGTTTCTGATGAAACACAAATAAAAAAATATCTTTTCAATCTCTTGGAACAGATGATATAATTAGAACAGGACGTTCTCAGTTTAAATCAGTAAAGAAAAAATGTTTTCTATTGCAGAAAACCAAAATATTTCTCACACTAAGGATTCGGATGAATCAGCATAAATAAGTTAGACTGTAACTTACTTTATTTTTACTACAGTAACATATCATCTATTCCAAAACAAAACTACAGCTATTAATAATGCACTCTCTTTACATTATAATATAACCAATAATAATTTTAATTTGTGAGTGTGGACTTCCTCTTACCTGGATTTGACAAAATCTTCATCCTGTCGACTGCGCCAGTTATATTTCGCGTGTTTTTCTTGTTGTAGGTTCTTTGTTTCATTTTCTGAAGACTCATTCACTACCAGATACACAAACTTTAGTGGCTAAAGTTTTTATTCTTTTGTTAAAGCCACACAACACACACAATTAATACAATATGAAAATTCACTAATACTAAACATTTGGCTGATGTTTCATGCCATTTTGTTCGTCCAGCGTCAAGCCGCCATTCTTTCTCCTCTTGTTGTTGTGTCGTCTCTCCTCATATCGATGGCCGCGCCACCTATATTGTTTTTTTTTAGTTCGGTGAATCTTACAAATAAGAAGGATGTTAATTCAAAAAAAAAAGTGTTCAGGTATGAATTGCAATAAATAACAAATAAAAAAAAAATTAAAGAGTTATGTAATAGGAGAACACAAATGGTCCAGCATTTTCAAAATGAAAAAGAAAAACAAGCAAATATACTGAAAATCTAGCTTTATTTAGAAAATCATTGTAAAAATTTACAAAATCACAAAACTTATTCATGTGTTATGCAATATTGTACAGCAAAAATGGATACAAATGTTAAATTTATCTAGATTAAATAAATTATACATAATTTAAGAAACATACACTAACTAAAAAGTATAATAGGTTGTTTGTTACTAGTAGAGTTTATAAATACCTACTTGATGGTAAACATTTAAATATGATTAAAAACTATTTCTAGGCCTAAAATATTCAGAGAAAATCCAATATTGAATGTCATATAATGACATCATTATGCAGTTTTAAAGATCATAATCCAAGAAAGAATTTTTAGAAGCCATTTAATGCAACAGTACACATAAAGAAAATGGTCATGGAGAAGACTGCAACTATCTATTTGGAACAACAGTGTTTGTAACTATCTGTTTTTAACAACAGTGAAACTATGTATATTTATCTTATAAAAAATAGAGCTTCAAAACAATTGTTATATAATGTAGTTTTAATTGAATAAAAGTTTGCTTCATATGCTCAACAACTATTTCAATAAATATTTTAAAAGGTCTTAAACTGTTAGTCAACTAGCTCAAAGTTGGGTAAAGATAAGATTAGCTTTGCACCATGTTTATACTCCATTTTTGTGTTTTAATGATGCAGCATTAAAAAAATTAAACAATACATCAGAAAATAAGTTGAAAATATACTAAGTATGATATATATTTTTTTCTCTTCAAAGCTAAATCATGCACTATGTACAAAGACTTTTCAATGGCCAGCAGCTTTCTATGAACTAAAAATGAGATTGTGTACGAAATCATTCACAGAATTTTGTTATAAATATATATCAGCATGATTTCTTATATAAAGTTTAAATACTTGCCAAGAAATCTGCAATATAAGGACAATATGCAGCACACAATATTTACAAAAAGTGATATAAAAGCAGTCCAAAAAAATTTGCACTCTGAGAATTTTTCCTTAAAAAAATAAGTCTTGAATTTACATAAATTAAGGCAAACATTTTTGTATGTGCAAAAAACGAAACTTTAAACATGAGTTATCAAGTACTACTTAAATAATTTCAACAAATACACATTTATTTTCCAAAATATGTTTCATGATTTGTTAAAATTTATATATCCAATAGACAGATGACTTAGCAGTTTGTTACAACATAACATATGAAGTGTACACAAAAAATTAGTGGAATAAATACCTCAATAATTTGTAATATATTTTTAAATTAAAAACTAATTTATTATCTAACATAAAATGATGATATATTACAATAATTTTGCTGAGATGGCAACTGTATATTTAATGATAAATATCTTGTCACACTGGCAATCAACAGACAAGACAGTTATGACATAATAACTAGAAAATAAAAAAATACAACACACCCAAAAGATCCCATAGCACAGAAATTTGTACATGCAGTTCAAAATAAATCTAAATTTTATGAAAGATGAAAATCCATAGTAAATCAAATGCTTCCAGAAAGAGATAAAAGCTTATCAAATCCTAAACTGAAAAATGCTTGCTTTCTCAATGTGCAATAGTTTTTATATATATATATATATATTTCATACTCGGAGTTATTTATAATCACAGGCTTGACTTCCACTGACTAGTTGCTTCAAAATACTATCTTCAGCAATCTCTCA
>BMAW01029232.1:0-15987 GCA_019974015.1 Nephila pilipes | reverse complement strand
GTATCTATCAATGAAACAAAAATGAAATGAAGACGAAAAGAGGTAGTCCCTTTCTTCTCTTCAGTCCCCTGTATTACAAATTTACTTTTTTCTCGTGGAAAAAACCTGGAATTTCTTAAAATTGTGTATTACTTATTTTCTTCTGCAGTATTCCTGAAATAAAAAAAATGTATCGTAATTAGTTTTGGTGTGTTTTTAACGAGAAAATAATGAAGACATTTAAAAAAATATTATTTCCTTTTGATGTGTTTCATCTGGCGGTACGGTGGTCGAGTTCTCCTGGTCGCAAGCGCGGGAACTTTCACTTTCGAAGCTCCCAATTTCTCACCTCAAGATTGTTTGGAAGTTACGAGAGAGAGGAATCTCTGATGTCGGTGTCGTCACGTGACCGTAGTTCAAAATAACGAGTTAGGTCGTTATGTTTTCAACGAATTAACAATGAAAGCAAAAACATGACCCCTTAATATTAATTAAAATTTCTTAAATATTAGTGAAAAATAATTTCTTACGTAATATGTTACGATTATTCTAGCTCTTCGTGTATATTTAAATGAAAATTTTAACAAAGTAGGGAAACATAAAGAATATCAAAGACTTTCTGTCATTAGTAGCATGGAATGAGAAAAAGAGTGTACCAATAGACCATAAACGGAAAAGAGAACGAAGAAGAAGTATACAAGTTCAAATAAATCTGCTTTCAAATGTGATCTCATTAATGGTTTTTACAACTTATTCCCATGATCTAAAATTATTTTTTTAAAATTATCCTCTCGGCTGAAAATCTGAAGGGTTTCAAACATTTTACATAAGTCGCACGAAAGTAAGTACTGCTCCAGAAGCGCAGGAGAAGAAAACGATGCAGCTTAAACTGTATCTTAATCGTGTGCTTTAACAATCTCTTATCAATGAGATAAAAGTGAAGTACTCGTTGACAAATGCCTCTTTGACGGAACATTGAAATTACTCCTATTTTATAACAACATTCATTAAGTTGAATTATAACACACATACATAAACACACAAATATATATATGCTTGTTTGTTATATTTTTTTGGTTGTTTTATTTAGGATTAGGTTCTTATTTTATATTTGCTATCTAATGATTTTTTTTGTATAGTTTATTTTTATTTTAGTTTCAAAAAGTTTTTTTTTATTTGTACAATTTTATATTAGATGACGACTCATGTTTTTTGCATGATTTAATGTTTAAAAATACTTTTTTATGAAAAAGAAATCTTTTTAAACTTTAAAAATGTTTAAATTTTCATTTTATACGATAAGTAAATTTAAGTAATTTTTTTTTTGATTCCTCAAATATTTAAATTAATCAATCATTAATATAGGTTTGATTTTTTTTTTATGGACTTATGTTGCGCTGTGTTGGAGGGAAGTTATAACAATATCACTCTGCCTGAATTTGCTAGATTTTTGCGATATAAGAGATTTTACTGCATTGAAAAAAAACCGAATTCATACAAAACTGTGATGCATAACAAACTATCCTTTCCAAAGAATCGTGTGTCGTATGTGATGTCATCCCAGTTGTAGGAGCAGTGTGCCGCTGTGCAGTGAAGGCAGAATTAAGACGTTCTCCACACTTACACGATTGTCATCATTGTCCAAATTGAATCTGGATAAGTCGTTAAAGACGACCTGATTCCATTCGGTTGCAGTCCATTCCAGCACGACATTACTCAAAACGGAAGCGGCTGTGAACGTGTGTCAATGGCAGTACACGTAATGGGCGCTGCAATAGCAACTACCCTTCCGTGGTGCGGACTGACATGGAGGCCCGTAATGAAGATGCTGCTTGTGTATGGATGGTGGACAATGCGACAGTTGGCGCTATGCGTGCGCGTCATATGATGTGGTGGTCTTCTCGATTATTGGTCGGTTTCCATTATCAGAATGATTCTTCCCCTCTCGAACTCTGACAGCTGCTCATATTGTCTCCGATGGCCTCATAATAGCATCTGTAGTTAAAAAGAGTCCCTGTGCAACAGATTAAATACACGCAAACAAACTCTGCTTACATGTTTTATACTAGAAAGAGAACGAAGTTCAACGCCTTCTGGTAGCATTACACAATACTTAATCACGCTGCATTTCTAAACATCTACCTATCTGCCTGACAAGTACCTTAATGTCAAGTTTCCACTCTTGCTTCATGGTGCACAAATTCTTATGGCAATGAGCAACTTCGACAAAAAAAAAAAAAAAATCTGCGTGTTATTACATTTAAATTTGTTTTGAACCAATGTTTTTACTTTTATGACAGTATGTCATTTTTAATATGATATTTATACTGGCAGTTTGACAGATTATTTAATAAAATTTAATTATGTGTGCTGAAATTTAAAAAGTACATGTAATAATTTTAAAAAAATCGCTTATTTTTGTTCCTCTTTTCGCTCGAAGGAGTTTAAAAAACTTTTCCCCTCAGGGGGTTCATCTTCAGATTACGATCCCGAGGTACCTCAGTGATCTTTTTTTTCCCTGCTCCTTTAAATTTTTTTCTTTGTCAAGTGTTTTTTTTTTTTTTTTTTTTTGGGGGGGGGGGTTCGGCTTGATATTTTGTGATATCAAGCGAAAAACAGTTTATACTAACATAGTTTTATTTTATCTTTGTGTCTGTGTTAACATTTGCATTGAAAAAAAATATATTTAAAATTAAAAAAAAATTGTCATATTTCTACTAATACACTAAAAGGCCGACGGCGTATCAATGTCGATCTCCTGCGTGGCTAACTTGGGCTTTACGGGGGCCAGCAACTCTCAAGCGGAGGTACCTAGTAGGAAACCGCTTGGGGATGTTTGGGAAAGGTCCTGGTTGGGGAAGACTCTGCGGGAGAAGAGTTGCGTGTGCCGTCGGTAACAGTTTTGGAACGTCATCTTCAAAATGTTCCCAGAGGGAGAGCCTTGGTTGCGTATGCTGTGACCTCCCTCCCATTTCGAGAGATCTTCCTTGGATTCGGCCTTGAACTGTGCCTCTGCCAGGGAATGAAATGAGGGCAGTTCACGTTGTCCAGCTTTTAAGAATTCTCCTGAGGTTACTCGTTTCCACGTTAGGAAAGGTGGTAAGATGGGGTCTGCAAAGGCCCCGATCGAACTGAAAGTTAATCTGTGTTTTTTTTCTCTGGCACCCCTTTAGGGGGCTCATCTTCAGATGAGTACGGGCCTCATAACTCCGAGGTACCTCAGTGATCTTTTGTTTTTCCTCTTCTCCCCCCTCTTTTTTTGTCATGTGTTTTGCTTTGGGGGGGGGGTCCGCTTAATATTTTGTGATATCAGGTGGAAAAAAATTCAAACCAATTTAGTTTCATTTTACTTACATGTTGTGTTAACATTTGTGTGAAAAAATATAAAAAAAATAAATAAAAATAATAAAAATACTTAAAAAAAATTATAAAAATATTTAAAAATAAAAAAAATATGTTTGTGGTGTCTCTACTAACACAAAGGGCGACGGCGTATCAATGCCGATCTCCTGCGTGCCTAGCTCTGGCAATACGGGGCCCCTCATGAGGAGGTGCCTAGTGGGAGATCGCATGGGCGTGATTGGAAAAGGTCCTGGTTGGGGAAGGGTGTGCGAGGAGAGGAGTTGCGTGCGCCGTCGGTAACAGTTTCGGAACGTCATCCTCAAAATGTTCCCAGAAGGAGAGCCTTGGTTGCGTATGGCTGGATGGTGTGACCTCCCCATTTAGAGAAATCCTCCTTGGCTTCGGCCTTGAACTGTGCCTCTGCCTGGGCACGTAATGGGGGCAGTTCACAGTGTCCGACTCGAGCGAATCTCTTCGGAGGGTACTCGTTTCCACGTTAGGAAAGGGTGGGGAGACGGGGTCTGGCGAGGGCCCCTGTCGAATTAGAAGTCAAACCGTGTTCTTTTTTTTTTTCTCAGGCACTATGGATTCAAATAAAAGAAAATCGTTTTTGGCTCCCAAAGTAATCAAAAATCTTTATCAAATAGTGAAACATAGGCTGAATAGTAGAATGCCATATTTTGAATAATAATGAAGAGGAACATACTCAATTTGCAGACGTAGGTAACAACTCAAATTTCCGTTTATTCTTAATTAAAAGAGAAACTGAGACTTTTGCTCAAATATCGCCCTTTTTAATTCAAAAAGGAATTCAAGGGATGTTAGGAACCGTCAAAGATTTAAAATAGCTTCGTTCTGGTGACCTCTTAATTGAAGTCAACAATTCAAAACAAGCAGAACAAGTTTTGAATATGAAGACCTTGGGACCTTATCCTGTAATCACTTCACCGCATAGAAATTTAAACTATTCCCGTGGCGTCGTATCGTCAATTGATTTAATGAATGAGTCGGAAGTGGAGATATTGGAGAATTTGCAAGACCAGCAAGTTTGTGGTGTCCGGAGGATAACAATTAGGAGAGATGGAAAGGTGCTTAATACTAAGCACCTCATCTTGACCTTCCCGAATCCTACCCTCCTACAGACTGTTCAGGCCGCATATCTCCGTCCGACCATACATTCCAAACCCTCTCTGGTGTTTCAATTGTCAGCGATACCGCCATTCAAAGAACGCGTATAGGGGAGAATTGACATGCGCTCGCTGTACAGCAACAGGGCACGATAGTGCTTCCTTTAACGCTGCAGAGAAGTGTGTCAATTGTAATGGAAACCACACTGCATACTCTCGTTCATGCCTTAAATGGGCAGAGGAAAAAGAAATTACGATAAATTCTGCAGCGTCTTCACCGTAGTATCTCGAGACTCGCCGTGTAGTCGCTTTCCATACCCCTGTACAGGAAAAAAGCTACGCAATGGCCACCCAAACAAAGAAAGCTTCTAAATATACTCAATTTCCGGAACCTCTTGCTTCCACACAACCTAACACTAAGACACCACAACAAAAGAAGAAAAGTAAAAGTTCTTAAGACCCCATCAACTGCTAAGACTAATACTTCTCAACAAACTAACAAATGTTATTAAGGCCTTTTCCTCTGTTAAGGCTAATCAGGCTAGGCCATTGGCCAGGTCGAAAACTTTGTAGAGACAAAAATTAAAACTTTCGGCAAAGAACAGCGTTCCTCGCAAAAAAACAAGGGTCATTGACGGGGATGTGGAGGATTTGCACCCATTACCCGAAGATTATGACTCCATGGGGGTCCTGGAAATGGGACTTTCCACTTACAGTGCGCCCAATTAATGGCTTTTGTTTCCTGTAACTGCCGTGGCATATGACCCAGACTAGAGGATCTCAAATCCATTATATCTATGCACCAACCTGTCTGTGTTGCTCTTCAAGAAACTCTTCTGAAGAGTAATATGACAACCCGAGTGCGTGAATATCATTGTGTACGACGGGATGTCGCATCACATTCTTCTGGAGATGTTTGAGTACTGACATCCCAGAACTGTCCTCATAACGTCGTTACACTGACCACATGGGGTTGCAGGCCGTGGAGGTGCGAATTCATAATCGCATTTTAATCACAGTCTGCTGCATTTACCTGCCACCTAGCTATGTTCTGTTACAAATGGATATAGACCAACTAGTCGATCAGTTACCAGCTCCCTTCCTTCTGCTTGGTGACTTTAATGGACTCAGCCCTCAGTGAGGGTATGATGGTACAAATTCTCGTGGTCGGCAGATCGAGCGATTGATCTCTGATCACAGTCTCTGTCTGCTGAACACCGACGAGAAAACGTATTTCCATGCTCCCACTAGGACTTTTCATTCCCTTGATATAGCCATTTGTTCACCGGTACTTAATGATTTACATATTAATGATCATTTCCCTCTCCTGATCTACCAGGTCATGGTAGTGGGTGCGATTACATCCCCCCTTACCGCTTCAACCGGGCAGAATGGGATTTATTCACATGGTTAGCGGTTATTACTGGTACAATGGTTCAAGATTCAGATGTTGATGACTCTGTCCTTAATGTCGCTGCCTCTATCGTGGACGCTGATGATGCAGCGATACCGAAGAGTAGAAATTTACAGAGGAAGATGAGTGAACCATGGTGGAATAAGGAATCTCAATCATTATACAGGGAAGAAAAGAAATTGTGTGGTATCTTCAGACGATATCCCACAACCGAAAACCTCATAGTCTTGCAAAGGGCGTTTGCTCCCAGAGTAAGGCAACATAGTCAGAGAGAATCTTGGATCAGGTATGTCTCTTCCATCACATCGTCTTCGACAAGTCAACAGTTATGGAGTAAGGTAAGAGCTGCAAAATCTATGTATCGGGAATTTCCATCCCGATACTGGAAACTGCAAATGCTGTGAATTCTTTGCCCTCAGGGACTTGCCTACTTCAGGTAAGTAAGGGCTTCCCGAACCCGAGGGACCTGAGTGATCTATTTCTTTTCTGTAGGGTTTACTGTCTTTTTTACACACAGGGGACGCAGTGCCGGGATACCCTATCGATTCTTCTCTAATTTCGACCCTCTACCTTGCACAACTTTGCTCTTTTTATTTTCCTTTCCGTTTAGATCACAGCCAGCAGTTCCGAGTATTTGTCTACTAGTTTGCATTCAATTTTATTTCCCCTATCTTCAATTAATGTTTGTTCATTCCTTTTTTGTTATTTATTATATTCTGTATTTGTTTCGGCTCCCAAGGGCTTACCTACTTCATGTAAGTACGGGCTTCACGAATCCGAGGGACCTGAGTGATCTTTTTCATTCTCATGGGGTTTACTGCCTTTGGTAAACACGGGTGGCGCGCCCCTGAGATACCCTAGTGATCTTTCTCTGTTTTCGTCCCTCCTGCTTGTCAAAACTTTTCTCCTTTCGTTTTCACATCCGTCTAGATCACCCATGGTGGAATAAGGAATGTCAATCCTCCTACCGGGACCCCTCAGGGGGCTCATCTACCTGAGATGAGTACGGGCTTCACAACCCCGAGGTACCTCAGTGATCTTTGTTTTCCTCTTCTTCTCCCCCCTCTTTTTTTCCTGTCATGTGTTTTGCTTTGGGGGGTTTTCCGCTTGATATCTCATAATATCAGGCGGAGAACAGTTTAAACTAACGTAGTTTTTTATTCTTATTAATGTTTATGTTAACTATTGTGTTGAAAAAAAAATTAAAAAAAAAAATGAATAAAATTATCTAAAATTAAAAAAAAAATCTTTGTGGTGTCTCTACTAAAACACTAAAAGGCCGACGGCGTATCAATGCCGATTTCCTGCATGCCTAGCTCTGGCAATACGGGGCCCCAGTACCCCTCATGCGGAGGTACCTAGTGGGAGACCGCATGGGCGTGATTGGAAAAGGCCCTGGTTAGGGAAGGGTGTGCGAGGAGAGGAGTTGCGTGCGCCGTCGGTGACAGTTTCGAAACGTCATCCTCAAAATGTTCCCAGAGGGAGAGCCTTGGTTGCGTGTGGCTGGATGGTGTGACCTCCCTCCCATTGCGAGAAATCCTCCTCGGCTTCGGCCTTGGACCTGTGCCTCTGCCTGGGCACGTAATGGGGCAGGTCACATTGTCCGGCTGGAACGAATCTCTCCGGAGGTTACTCGTTTCCACGTTAGGAAAGGGTGGGGAGATGGGTCTGGCGGGGACCCATCGAACTAGAAGTCTGTCCGTGAAATTTTTTTTTTCTCTAAGGCAATATGGTGACAAATAAAGAAAATTCGATTTTGGCTCCCAAAGCTATTAAAAACTCAAATAAATCTAATAATGAATCTTGGGCTGATCGTGTAGAACATCAATTAGAAACTGAAAACATAGGAAAATCAGACAGTGTAAATAATAACTTCAGATTCTTTCTCATTAAAAGAGAAACCGACAATTTTACTACCATATCTCCCTTTTTGATTCAAAAGGGAATACAGGGTATGGTAGGAAAAGTTAAGGACATAAAGAAGCTACGTTCTGGGGACCTATTAATCGAGGTATCAAACTCAAAACAAGCACAACTTGTAATGAGTATGAATACTTTAGGACCTTATTCTGTAACGACTTCACCTCATAAAAATTTGAACTACTCTCGTGGCGTAGTATCCTCAAGGGATTTGGAAAACTTGTCGGAGGAAGAGATTCTGGAGAATCTGCAGGACCAGCTAGTTTGTGGTGTCAGGAGGATTACGATTAGGAGAGATGGTAAGGTGCTTAACACCCAGCACCTCATCTTGACCTTTTCGACTCCTACCCTGCCACAGACAGTTCAGGCCGCATATCTCCGACTCTCCGTCCGACCATATATTCCGAACCCTCTGAGATGTTTTAATTGCCAACGATATGGCCATTCCAAGAACGCTTGTAGGGGACAGTTGACGTGCGCTCGCTGTACAGCAACAGGACACGATAGTGCTTCCTGTAACGCTGCAGAAAAGTGCGTCAACTGTCAGGGCAACCACCCTGCATACTCTCGTTCTTGCCCTAAATGGGCGGAGGAAAAAGAAATTTCTACGGTGAAGACGCTGCAGAATTTGTCTTATCCCGAGGCTCGCCGTGTAGTTTCTTCCCGTACTCCTGTACAGGGAAAAGGCTACGCTACGGCAACCCAGAATGTTAAAGTTTCAAAGTCCACTCAATGTCCTGAACCTCTTCATACCATTAAGAAACCGCAACCTACAAAACAGACACCACAATCTGACACTAAAGCTCTGCAACCCAAGAAAAAAATAAATATTTTAAAAACCCCTTCCTCTGCAAAGGCACAACAGACTAGGCCATTAGCCAGGTCTAAAGCTTTGCAGAGGCAAAAATTAAAATCTTCTGCGATGAACAGCATTCCTCGCAAAAAAAGAGGATCTTTCACTCTCTTGAAAGTGATACGGTGGACCTCCACCCGTCACCAGAAGATTATGATTCTCTGGGGGTCCTGGAAACAGGACCTTCCACTTCGAGTGCGCCCATTTAATGGCCTTTGTTTCCTGGAACTGCCGTGGTTTACGACCCAGACTAGAGGATCTCAAATCCATACTATCTACGCAGCAACCTGTCTGTGTTGCTCTTCAGGAAACTTTTCTGAAGAGTAATATCACAACCCGTGTGCGTGGATATCATTGTGTACGACGGGATGTTGATGTCTCATCACCTTCTTCTGGAGGTGTTTGAATTCTGGCATCCCAGAACTGTCCTCATAACGTCGTTACACTGACCACATCGTTGCAGGCCATGGCGGTGCGAATTCATACTCGCACTTTAATCACAGTCTACTGCATTTACCTGCCACCTAACGATGTAGTGTCACAAATGGATTTAGACCAACTAGTCGATCAGTTACCAGCTCCCTTCCTTCTGCTTGGTGATTTTAATGGACACAGCCCTCAGTGGGGGTAAGATGGTACAAATTCTCGTGGTCGGCAGATCGAGCGATTGATCTCTGATCACAGTCTCTGTCTGCTGAACACCGACGAGAAGACGTATTTCCATGCTCCCACTAGGACATTTCATTCCCTTGATCTAGCCATTTGTTCACCGACACTGCTACCGTCGCTGAATTTAGAGGTTCTAAATGATCTCTATAATAGTGATCATTTCCCTCTCCTGATCTCCCAGGTTCATGGTACTGGGGTGCGTTTACGTCCCCCCACTTACCGCTTCAACCGGGCAGATTGGGATTTATTCACACGGTTAGCGGTTATTACCGGTACAATGGTTCAAGATCAGGATATTATTAGCTCTGTCCGAAATGTCACTACCTCTATCGTGAACGCTGCTGATGCAGCGATACCGAAGAGTGGAACATCTCAGAGGAAGATGAGTAAACCATGGTGGAATAAGGAATGTCAATCCTCCTACCGGGAACAAAGGAAATTGTGGGGTATCTTCAGACGGTATTCCACAACTGAAAATCTCATAGCCTTTAAAAGGGCAAGGGCAATTGCTCGCAGAGTAAGGCGACATAGTCAGAGGGAATCTTGGATCAGGTATGTCTCTTCCATCACATCGTCTACCACAAGTCAACAGTTATGGAGAAAGGTAAAAGCTGCGAACTCCCTGTATCGGGAATTTTCTATCCCGATACTGGAAACCGCAAATGCTGTGCATTCTTCACCTGTCGAAGTGGCCAATGTAATCGGCCACTCTTTTGCTAGTGTGTCAAGCTCCGATTCTTACAGCGCTACATTTTTAGCGACTAAGAATCGTTCTGAGCAGACACCTATCAACTTCAGGTGTCGGCAACCACTCCCTTACAACTGTGACTTTGACATGTGGGAATTGAGAAAGGCTCTGTCCTTGGCTCACAATACCAGTCCAGGCTCTGATGGTATAACATACGATATGCTTCGTCACTTGAGCGAGGATTCACTTGTCAGTCTCCTTTACCTATTCAACCGAATATGGAGGGAGCATGTGTTTCCTAGCCAGTGGCAGGAAGCAATCGTTATTCCTATTCTGAAGCCTGGTAAGGATCCAAAGAACCCTCTCCACTATAGGCCTATCGCTCTGACGAGTTGCCTGTGTAAGACGCTAGAACGTGTGGTTAATGCCCGTCTCGTTTATCAAATGGAAAAGGATCAATGCATTCCTCCGTTTCAGAGTGGCTTTCGTAAATGAAGATCCACAGTAGATAACATCCTTCTACTCGAAACTCAGATTCGTTCTGCTTTCGTACGGAGGAATCATTTGGTTTCTATTTTCTTTGATATCGAAAAGGCATATGACCGTACGTGGCGCTATGGGATTCTGCGCACTCTATACGATCATGGTCTGAGAGGCAATTTACCTCTTTTTATTAAAATGTTTTTAAATTTCAGATCATTTAAAGTACGGGTTGGTAATGTTTTATCTTCATCTTTTATTCAGTTTGAAGGAGTTCCTCAGGGGAGCATTTTGAGCCCCACTCTTTTTATTTGTCACATTTCTCCCATTCTTTCTCATTTACAACCTTCAGTTCATGGTTCATTATACGTTGACGATCTGCAGATTTCCTGCGAAGGATCGTCAATGCGTATCATTGAGCGACGACTTCAGACCGCAGTCAATAACCTGGTTACATGGTGTGATGCTAATGGGCATAGTATTTCTCCCAGTAAGAGTAGTTGCGTGCATTTTTGTAGGAAACGGGGTCTCCATCCCGATCCTGATATTCGCATCCGTAATACGGCTATTCCGGTCGTCCCTAACGTCCGCTTCCTCGGAGTAATTTTCGACCGCAAACTCACTTTTCTTCCGCACATTTTACATCTGCGGAAGAGGTGTGAGAAATCCCTCAACATCTTGAAGGTGTTATCCAACACCTCTTGGGGAGCGGATCGAATTTCTCTACTCCGAGTGTATCAGTCGGTGATTCTGTCTCGGATCGACTACGGATGTATCGTTTACGGATCTGCTTGCAAAACTACCTTACGGAAACTTGACCCAGTCCACCATAATGCTCTGAGAATCTGCTGTGGTGCGTTTCGAACGTCACCTGTACAGAGCCTCTATGTCATTTGTATCCAGCTACCTTTGGCTTCGCGGCGCCTGAAACTGTCGCTCTATTATCATTTCAAAATGTCATCTCTCCCATCTCACCCATTAAAGACCATTTCTATCAGCCCGTCTTTAAGGAGATTGTACAGTGCTCGTCCTTCTTTCATCCGTCCTTTTTCTGAAAGGGTGAACGACTTCATCGAGGAACTCGGCCTACATGACTTGGATGTTCAGCAACGAAATTTTATTAAATTTCCACCTTGGAATATTCCAATGTTTATATATCATAACCCCTTTGCTTCTTACAGCAAGAGCACCACATGTCCCATTGTTCTCCAGAGGATCTTTGCCTTCCATCGCTGTCAGTATGAGGATTATTTTCCTGTATACACGGATGGATCGAAAGGAACTGGATACGTCGGCTGTGGTGTCGTTTCGAACGACATCAGGCACAGTTACCGGCTCGACTCTTCCTGCAGTGTCTACACTGCCGAAGCAGTCGCCATCTACTGTGCCCTGAAATTAGTCGAGACATCCAGTTCTCGAAAGTTCGTTGTATATACTGACAGCAGGAGCGTCCTGGAAACATTGGTACATCAGGACGATAGAAGTCATCCTATCGTGGTTGAAATTGCTAATATTATTTGCCAGCTTTATAGCAGGGGTTATGTTATAAAATTCTGCTGGATACCTAGTCATGTAGGTATTTTAGGAAATGAACAAGCGGACTCGGCTGCACGTTCGGCAACGAATCCTCTGCAGTTTGCAGTCCCATTTGAGGACTTACGACATCACATTTTAAATCTCATTCATCAGACATGGCAGGAATCGTGGAATTTACAGATTAATAATAAATTACACTCGGTGAAGCCGATCATCGGAGAATGGCCTGTATTTCCAGTGCGAAGAGCTGATGTCAGACTTACTCGCCTTCGCATTGGACATACTCGTTTTACTCACAAACATCTTTTGTTTGGAGAAGATGCTCCCGAGTGTCCTTCCTGTCATGTCCTTTACTCAATTCATCACATTTTAATTGACTGTCCGGTGTTTGATCATCATCGCCGGACTTTTTTTCATTCATCTATTTTAAAACTGTCTGACTTGGTGGGGGAAAACCCCCACCATAATTTATTTGCCTTTTTACGTGATATTGACCTTTTACACCACATTTGAGTTTTAACTTTTTATCTTTTGTGTGTTTTTTGTGTTTGTCTTGCGTTTTTAAGGCTGTTACTTTTAAATAGTTTTTAACAAGTGTTTGGCGCAGCATAGCCTATTTTGGCTCTTGCGCCATTAAAACTTACTATCAATCAATCAATCCGTCTAGATCACAGCTAACAGTTCCGATTGCTATGTCTACTCGTTTACGTTCATTTTTGTTTCCCCTGTATTGAATTATTGTTTGCTAATTTCTGTTTTTGTACTTATTTGTTACAGTTTTGTACTTATTTGTTCATTTTTGTTTGCCTTTTTCTCTGTTGGCTTTGCCAACCCGCATGTTTGCCTTGTTCGGCGTCTCGTAAGGAGGAAAGTGAGATCCTGGGGATACCTTTTGTGTTCTCTTTGGCCCTTGCTTCGCTGTAGACGGGTGACAGGAGTGAGCCCGCTGCTGTTGATATGTCTCTGGCTGGTGATATGTCATACCCGCTGGTGATATGTCTCTTTGTGGATTCATCCGCAATGAGACTCTGCTGTAGGGCTAGAGTTGCAGATAAAGGATGCATCGGGTTTCCCGGAGGATCCTCCCCCTGATGCTGCAGTGCTATATCCTGGGTGACCTCCAGGTAAGTGCCGTACCTGATGTATGTCAGTTGACCGGTAACTGCCTCTCTCGTTGGGCTCCATGATGGGTGGAGGCTCTCCAGGATGAATACCTTTTTTTTTCTATGGATCCTTCTTTGTCGTGCCTGGGTAAAGGCCTTATTTTACCCACATCTATTAACATTGATGTAATAGCTAAAAATTTGCAATTTTTAATTCTTTCTTTACCAAACAATGAAATGTGTACGAAATCTCCTTTCGCTATTCAGAAGGCGTTGCAAGGTATCTGTTGTGAACCAAAGTCTGTTAAAAATTGAAATCTGGAGACCTGCTTATAGAAACCAAGTCCGCATTACAAACCAAATCTTTCTTGTCTGCTAAAACCTTTCTGGATTCTCCTCTCCAAGTCTCTCCCCACAATTCTCTTAACTCCTGCCGCGGCGTAATTTCTGAACCTGACCTGTTGTGCGCATCCGAAGCAGAAATCCTTGATGGATTTTCTGATCAGGTTGTCAATCGGGTCAGAAGGATCATAATTAAAAAAGACAGTTATACTTTCCCTACTAAACATTTAATTTTTAATAGACCCCAATTACCTTCCAATATCAAAGCAGGTTATCTTAACTGCAATATCCGGCCATATATTCTGAATTCTCTGAGCTGTTTTCAGTGTCAGAGATTCGGACATTCAAAAACTGCTTGCAGGGGACAATTAACCTGTTCTAGGTGTGCTTCCGTTGGACACTTCCACGGTTTGCCAACTTGAGCCCAAATGTGTTAATTGTTTCCAACCTCACACATCTAACTCAACAATATGCCCCAAATGGAAATTCGAAAAATAAATTCAAGAATTAAAATGCTCCCGAAACATTTCTTACATAGAAGCCTGGAAATTAATAGCTCCACAACTTCCTCATACTTATGCACAGGCCACTAAATCTTCAATTTCAACATTCAACCAAACAGATTCAAATATTACCAGAATTGTATGTCCTTCTCTGCAATGTCTGAAGCCCTTGCCATCCAATTCAACGCCTACATCGATTCCTCTGCCTACAGTACTACATCATCCTCATCTTCTCAGGCTGATATTTTACCTCTGCAAAAAATTAAATCCCTACCAACTGGTCCCATTCTCCGTGCGGTTTCTTCCGCACCCCGAAGCCTGCCTGCCTCTGCAACAGCTGTTAGTATTAAAGCAAAAGGGAAACATAAAGTAAAACGTTTATATCGCAATATTTCTAATCCTATGTTCGACAATAAATCAAAAATTGACATCACATTAAATCCCTATAAACCTAAAAAAAATACCCTAACGCCTAACCTTGGACATGAGGATGATTTTATTTTATATGAAGTGGATGATTCCTGGCTAATGGATGCCGTGGATCAAATGGAACACACTGATTTTATAAAGCAAAAGAAAACCAGGATTCGACCTTAGTTTTTTATGTTTTCCGCTTTTAACTGATTTTACTCTAATTTGTTAACTGTTTAAAATCGGATAAAATTGTAATCTATTTATAATAATCAACATGGTTTTTATTTTTCATTTCATATTTGTCGCACTCGGATTTTAAATTTTAACTTGGCTCGATGTTTTAATTAATTTCCATGTATCACCTGGTATCTACAGTATAGCCATCTCTGGCTCTTGCGCCATAAAATTTCAAAATCACTCACTCACTCGCTGTGCATTCTTCAACTGTCGAAGAGGTCAATGTCGTTGGCCACTCTTTTGCTAGTGAGTCAAGCTCAGATTCATACAGCGATACATTTTTAGCGACTAAGAATCGTTTTGAGCAGACGCCTATCAACTTCAGGTGTCGGCAACCACTCCCTTATAACTGTGACTTTGACGTCACTTGACCGTGGTTCAAAATTACGAGGTCCGTCGCCAATAGCCCTCGTGTTGCTTCTAGTGCGACGTTAATAAAAAAAACTAAACCTAAACCTAAACTGTGACTTTGACATGCGGGAATTGAGAAAGACTCTGTCTTTGGTTCACAATACCAGTCCAGGCTTTAATGGCATAACATACGAAATGCTTCGCCAATTGAGCGAGGATTCACTTGTCAGTCTCCTTTAAATATTCAACCGAATATGGGAGGAGCATGTGTTTCCTAGCCAGTGGTAGGAAGCAATCGTTATTCCTATTCTGAAGCCTGGTAAGGATCCAAAAAACCCTCTCCACTATAGGCCTATCGCTCTGACGAGTTGCCTCTGTAAGACCCTGGAACGTATGGCCAATGCCCGTCTCGTTTATCAATTGGAAAAGCATCAATGCATTTCTCCGTTTCAGAGTGGCTTCCGTAAAGGAAGATCCACAGTAGATAACATCCTTCTACTCGAAAGTCAGATTCGTTCTACTTTCCTGCGGAAGAATCATTTGGTTTCTATTTTCTTTGATATCGAAAAGACAAATGACCGTACTTGGCGCTATGGGATTCTGCGCACTTTATACTTTTATGCTATGAGAGGCAATTTGCCTCTTTTTATTCAGATGTTTTTATCATTAAGAGCTTTTAAAGTACGTGTCAGTAATGTTTTATTCTCTTCTAAGTTTTAAGAAACTTATTTGGTTTTTAAATTTTAGTTTCTTTAATTAATTACAATAAATTTTATGAGTTATATTAATTTATTTCGGTTTTTTAATGATTTCTTTAATTTTGTAATTTCTTAGATATTAACCCATTGAATTTATGATTCATATGATTAATTAACCTATGTGATATACTGCAAAATATAATATTGATTTTTTTATACGTATGTAAATATATCATTCTTAAAACTCGAAGGTAATAAACTTTATATGTAAAGGTAATAATTTTAATATGTTTGTTTTGTATGCATATTTTTATTATAAATTTTATAATTT
>BMAW01029229.1:0-11093 GCA_019974015.1 Nephila pilipes | reverse complement strand
TAACATAAACGAAATGCAACTGTTAGTCAACAAATTGCATTCAGTCACACACACACATGCATATATATATATATATATATATATATATGTGTGTGTGTGTGTGTGTGTGTAGTTGAACACAAAAAAATTCATTTATACTAAACGTTATTCATTGGGTTTTATGTAAGATATGTAATACTAATTATTCATCTCACATTTCATCGAAGTTTTTTAATTACCACGTGTTTTTTTATTGTGAACTGATTGAAATTCTCGGTAAAAATGAAAAATGGATCAAACTGAGATCAAATTGTTCTGTTAAATGCAATAGAATTCTTAAAAAATTCTCGTGATCTCCCACATATACGCGTATGTGTCAGGGGTGGCCGTGTGCTCATGGTCGGGAGCTCTCAATCATCGTTATTTCAGTCCTGATTTCAATAGAGATCCGTTCATGTGAGAGACTGAAGCACTTTAAATGCGTTAAGTTCTGACGCTGATGTAATGTGCAAATCATCACAGAAGGATGGCTTGGCTACTCCTCTGCCTTCCACGTAGTAAAATTGCAGTTCAAAATTATGTGATTCACGGGGAATAGCCCTTAGATTATTTCTAAGTGTATTGTTAATAATCAATCAAACCGAGAAACCACTAAAAATTTGTGTTAAAACTAGTAAGAGTTCGAGATTATTATTATACCAATCCAAAGTAAACTCAATCCATACTTATTCACCAGTACAATATTGCTTAATAAACCAACATCAGGTAAAATAATTTAAAATAATTTTAAAAAAGGTAAATTTATTTCAATTCAAAGACTCAATTCCTCTTATTTTATGAAAAATATTATTACCCTTTTATTTATAAAAATATTATTACACTTTTATTTATAAAAATATTAACTTTATATAAACAACACTATTTGAAAATATGCAGCCAAACCTGCATAAAATCTGCGATATAAATCCTTTGAAGTTTCATCATAATTTATTTTAGTAAACACTCTTAAAAACACTCAATTATATTCTGTTTAATTGAACTTAGATGAAAGAAACTTAAATTCTTCTTCCTATACTTTCGTTCTAAAAACATAAAAGTAATGTAAGTAATGCCGAATAAAAGGATACATACCACTGTCAAAGAAAGGGCAATCTCATATCAGGGTTAGTAGCCATTATACATTTTTTTTACATATTAGGATCAAAAACTTAGATTCGAGATATGCTGATATTAACCATATTTTTTAAAATAATATATATCGAATATATCATGTGCATAAATGTGTGAATTGAGACTTAGAAAGTCAATTTATATAGCGATATCACGTTTCTCTCTATATTGTTATGCACCGTAAAGTTTGGTTTGATACTGTAAAGCATTTGTAATCTTCTTTCTTATATCTTTGCGCTTTCCCTTACTTCCTCATTCGCAATTATTTTTTTAATAAATAGAGTCTTACAATATTTTATTTATTACTTTTAAGATTTATTTCATATCGCACAAATATGATATATACATACATACATATTAAAATTTTTATTTTATAATACTTTTTTGTTTTGGTAATTTATATCAAAGAAAAATTGAATACTGAAGGATCATAAAAATTTCGATGTAAACTATAATTTTATGAATAAGCTGTATACATTTAGAGTTGTAGTTAAAAATAATATAAAACTATGGAATATGAGAAAATGAGTCATTATTCTCTCTAGGTTTTCACATAAATTATTGTTTAAGCTGAACGTAAGTAACCTTTCTTCTGTAAATTAACAGTTTCACACTGATTGAATTAATTTTGTAATCGAAATACAATATGGTTTGTGCTGCAAGCAATTTAATCAAATGTATCCTATCAAAAATATAATACGTTATTTTTTCTCAGTAGTGATGGTTGTAATCCTCTCTTGTTACTACATGCATTAGAACTCTTTGGATACTCATATTTATATTTGGTCCACAAGTCATTCTAAACTTCTGATCAGTCAATTATCAATCACTCAACCGTTCCCGTTCTGAACAAATTATTAGTTTTATCAATGATTGTTTGGACAAAAGTCCGAAGACCAAACATCTTTCTTGATGGTATTTGAAATGTTATCGACCAATGATTAGGAGAGATTGCCTGAGGAATACTCGTCTTATCAGTATGGAGCAACGGTATGGTTTATTTTTCGAAAAATACTTTTCCTTTGGCGCGTACCACCGATGACTTGCAATTGAATTTCTCATCATATCGTTCATACCAACAAGTTAGTTTGTTTAGAAACTAGAAAACATTTTCCTTATATATAATTGAAAAGTAAAATAATGGAAATTTAACAAAAATTAACTGAAAAAGTAGGATTTATTTCATTTCAATTGTTATAAATATAATTTACATAATATGAGTATAGTTGAAGTTACAACTCAAGTTAAAGTTAATTACAATATGTTCGCCTTACTAGTAACCTTTTCATTCTTGGAATACAATATATACCAAACATATAACAGAAATATCGGTCGCAAATAAAGATGGTTATCATTAGTGTATATTTTTTTCACTTTAAATCGTCGCCGCCCGGTACCGAAAAGCTGTCTTAAAATAGCCGACCATGAAAAAGTAATTTAAATTGCAGCACTGGGTTGAATGTGTCAAAGAGATCTCTGTAGTGAAATTTAACTGGCACATGGTAATCAAGTACATTTTTTTTTAGAATTTATTTCTAGGATACAGTTTCAAATGATCTATAGACTATATAAACAAAATCTAATAACCTCATATCATCAATTCGTTTCATTTAGATAACTCTCTATCTACTATCTCCACAAGCATTGAATACATTGAGATATCATCCAGATACACATTATGTGTAAATGCATCAGACAAAAAAATAACTTTATTTTCTGCTGAAAATAATACTAAGCAAGAATTGCAAATAAAGGTTTTTGATAAATATTTTCCTAATTCAAGAAATGTCTGAAGAAAATGACTGATAAATAAAGTCTCTAAGAATGTTATTAATGAGTTAAGTTGTTTCCTTAGAACAATAAATGTAAATGCATTGCATTAATTTTCCATTTTCATTGATGCTATTTACTTTCGTTGATGACAATTATTACAACGAGAAACAGAAAATCTGAAATACTTTTCCATCGGTAAGAGATCATGTAATTAAAATCTTTTGTACAAACATCTTCTGGTATTCTCAGATATCTCGAAGTAGACTACAAGTTCAAGTATAAGAAATGACGAAGTGTACATGAATAGTTTTCCCATCATCCTTAGAGGAAATATCATTGTTATTGAGAAAAGAAATGGAATCGTGTGAGATATAAAATCCATTTGTTACCTTTTCTCAAGTTTCTTTTTAATAAGAACAGCTTAATTAGTCTCTTATTGAAATTGAAGTCTTGATGATTTGTTTACACTATGAAGGGCGGTATTTAAAGGGGAAATCGGAAACATAATAACGAAAACCGAATGCCCTCTTTTCTTTTAATGTGCTTCTTTCGTATGATCACTAATCTCTTTTGAAAGGAAATGATATTTTGGGAAGAAAACAATTAATTCGAATGTGATGATTTATACCTGTCTGAAACGCAATAATTAATTTACATCAGTTTACATGGTAAGTTCAAATGCAAAAATCATCCATTTAATATTAACAAGTTCCTTTACTAGAAAAAATGTTATTTATGATGTCAAGAATAGCAATTTTTCTGCTTTACATATTACATTAGAAGTATTTTAATGTATTTTTAATTATTTATCGCCATGAGTATCATAAAGAAAATGTTTTATTTGATTTCTACGTCTGTCAGTGTTTTGCGTATTCATTTTAAATAAATTTAGCCAACGAGCAAAGAATAAACAAAATTCATTCAATAAAGCTAACTTTTGTAAACTAAATACTACGTTTTATTTAAGAGGAAACAATGCTTATGTATATATAAATGATATAATCATATTTTGAACATCTTAATATCTTTTAGATCAAAACTACTCTCCTAAAATGTTCATTTTTTTCATCTAAGCAAATATAATCGAGATCAGTTTAAAATTTATGATCTCATATAGTAGTTTTCTTATGAAATATGCATAATATAAGAAATTCCTGTCTATACGTAATAGTGTTGTTTTTAATGAGCCCATAGAGCTAAAATTTGTATAAAACATTTTACTTTACACTCTATTAATTTTCAAGAGCTCTTCCATTGTAATTGGTTGAAAAGTAATCTATATACACTTCAGGAACAATTTTAATTTTAAAACATTTCTGCACATGATACATTCCAAGACCATTCAGAGTAATTGCTTTAAAAGTATGCATTCATTTACTTATAATTACTGATACCCTTACGTATATTCGACTTTCTTTTGATGACACACTAACTAGTTCTATTTACAAAACAATGTTGTTGGAGTGACTGCGTTAAATTAATGGTAATTGTTGCGGACTCGCCGATGACGATGTTTCGGTCTAGTCGTAAGTGCCTTTGAATTCAATGCTCCAAGTCCTCCTTTTGGTAAGGTTTGAAATGTTTGAGAGGAAGGTACCATCTCAAGTATCTTTTTCGTCCCTTGGACTAGATTCAAAATTACGAGGTCCGTCTCCAACAACCCTTGTGATGCTTCTAAGTGCCAAGTCAATAAATAATGATCCAATCAATACTACTTAAGTATTATAACAAAAATTGTTAAAAATAGGAATAATCTTAAATGTTGTTGAAAATTTACAGTACTAATCTTAGTGTACCCCTTCAAAACTTAATTTTTGGTCAAGATATCAAATTTTTAAATTTGAATTCGTTTTAAAAATCAATATTTTATCTATAAAAGTCTAATTAAATTTTGTTTCTTTCTTAATTAGGAACTGAGTTAAAGTTGTAGTAATATATTACATGATTATGAATTTCTCTAAAGTAGAAATGTTTTTATATTATAACAAAGTGAAAAATACAGTAAAATTTTAAACAAAAATTTCAATGTTTAGACCTTAAACAATCATAGTTTCTTACGTAAAAACTATATTATCCAAATAATAATCTATTATTTAGATAAGGGTATATTCTTTTTTAATCAATTTACAAAATGCAAATATTTTTATTGTCTTTAAGTTATCATGTTTTACGAAAGTTTTAATTTTTGCTTATATTTGTGTAAAATATCCTTTTAACATTAAAAATATATATTTACAAATTTTCTTCCTTGTTTTTTTTTAATTTTGAAGCTCCAAAAGGTCAGAAAATATGCATTTGTAGGCAAAATTTACGTTAACTCAAAAAAATTTATTCGAACATTTATTGTTTACTCAAATAATGTTTTTTGTATATGATATTGAATCAAATCTCTAAGCAATAAAATGTCCACGTAAGCCTTGAGGTTATCAGTGTTAGTATATGGGCATTGAGGTAAAAATCGAGTCACGTGTTCGACCATGTATCCACTATAGATCCATCGTGTAATGGGTAAGACGCACATTAAATTTATCGAGGCGTTATCTCCCCACGTAATCGTAGCGGGGAAGCTTGGATATTGGGCTACAGCTTACTTATCATTCTTGTAATATAGCATAAATAGTCCTAATGTGCTTCTAAATATGACTCAATAATCAATAAATCAGAAAAACTCATCTGCAAAATGTAGCTTTATGCTAAAATCTTGAATAATCCATAAATGAAATTTGAAAAATGCTTAAGTAATCGAATAGGCATGGTGTGGAATTTAGGAGAGGGGGTGCCAGCTCAGGTGTCGTCCTTGACATTTGACCGAGGTTTAAAATTGTGAGGCCCGTAGCCAATAACCCCCGTGTTGTTTCTAGTGCTACATTAATAAAACAAAAACCAAAAAGGCGACAACTTCATAGTATGATGTGTCGAAGAACAAAAGAAAGAAGCTCTCAACTTAAATTTGAGAGGGAGAGCTGCCATTAAACTAACAAACTTAGAATGAGTGAATATTAATTTTCTTTTGAATAGTGAATTAATTTGCGTGACATTTCTGATGCAAGGAAAAAATATTAATACTGAATTGACAAAATAAGTTATATTGTAGTATAATCCTATTACCCGATTGGTATGTCATGTTAGCCTAAAATAATAGTCCATTATATTTAAGAAAAAACCTTTATTAATTTTCTATCAAGTCTACCAATTCAAAGTCCTTTTAATGATATAAATTTTTACAGTAAACCAAAGAATACATTTGCAGAAACATGATGCGAGTAAATGCACCCAAGTGTTATTTGACCAGACAGCTTCGGTAGAACAATCACTAGAAATCACATAAATAACAAAGGAACATCAGCGCACTTCACATTAGCTATCTCCTTACTTTCTTACCCTTTTCTAAAACCCTATCTCTATTCATTCTTATTTTAAGAAGTTTTCTGTGGGGTAGTGGCAAATATATTTCGAGGCATCCATTTCATGTTCAAAATCTTTTATTAACAAGCTCATATCACATTACACCAGAATTCAACTTACAGACCTCTGCTCCCGCAAAGGACAACGTCTCGTCTGTGAAACTGTCTGGGAGGGCAGCGTATCAATTTCAGGTTCTGCAGAGCAGTGACGTCAATTAAGTATTACAATCCAAGTATATATATTCCAAGAATTGTGTTCACATAAACAAAATATTATTTCCACGAAATTAATACTTAAAATACATCATTTCCACATATAAATTCCCCTTTTAAAATAGTCTACCTAAGGGATCAGTATCATGGTGCTCCTTCCCTTTCTTTTGAATGACTTCATAGTTCCAAGGTTGCATAGCTAATGACCATTTCTGGATTAACACAAGGGTTTTTTCTTAAGCCATACTAAGGGATTATGGTCAGTTTGGGTGTAAAATTTATACTGTCCATCCAAATAGCATCGCAATTTCTTGACAGCATAAATGATGGCGGCAAAGTCTTTTTTTAGTAGTACTGTATTTTCGTTCAGTGGATGTAATCGTTCAGTGTATTCCCCTTTTCATCTTTTTGGGACAAAACTATTCCTATCCCCTCATCGGATGCATGGTATTGTAAGATGAAAGGAATATCAAATTTCGGAACATATAGCATAGGTTTATCGGTGAGGAATAAAAAATTATACCCATTCTATTTTCAAATATCTACATGTGGTTTGAATTTTAAAATCTCTTTTTTTTCTGTTCATAGGAAAAAAATCAATAATTAACAGAAATTGTTTTATGTAATGTAATAGGAAGAACAGATTTCACTACCAAAGGTGCTAACTGCTTTTAAAAAATTACTAAATTATTCAATTCAGTATTAGACTTAGTGTTAACGGAAAATAATATTCCTTGCAGAAACTAAAATTAAGTAAATGATAAATTATTAAATTGAATATATTTTCATCTAAATATAATTATTGCTGTCGTAAAATGATTAATTTTTATACATGTTTATTTCCATTCGAAAAAAAATAAGATAAATGTATTCACATATTTTTGAAAATTAAGTTCGTTAATCATGAAAGTAAGCATCAATCATTTACATAAAAACACGATAAAATTTTGAACAGTGGTCGAGTGACCATTTAGTCATTGTCTTAAATAATGATCCCATTCTAAGCTTTTAAGAATTAATCTAAGATTTTAAGTGAAATTCTGTTTAATTCATTTTACTTCAATAGTGCTAGAAAAGATTTATCAATGGTATTTTGTTCTTGAAGTATTTTATTGTACAAAGTAGCATATAATAATCTAATGCATTTCGCCTTATAATCTTAATTGAAATGACATACGAAGCAAACATAAATATGTTTCGAAAAATTTTTTGCAAAAAAAAGTATTCTTATTCATGAAGCAATATGGTTCAAAATTCCACGCGACGGGATGAATTATTTTCTGGCAGAAAAGTAAAGAAATGACTGTCACGTATCAAAAACAAAATTAATCAGATTTCTTAAAAGCAAGAATATTTTTATTTTGATTGATTCTTAGAGAGCTTCTAACAGTGTAAATCATTTTTAGTTGTTATGACGATATTAACTACCTTGTGAAAGGTGCTTCCATGTCATCCAATCCGAAATGATTGTTACGTTAAAGAGAAAACTATTTGAAATGATTGCATTGCTTATGTAAGTTTTTATTGGACATTGCATATTTCCTGTTAGACGAAGATTTTTGAATATAACATTGAGCAATTCTATTATTTATCAAAAGAAATAAATTAAATGATTTCGATTTGCGGATTAAATTAAGAAAAATAGTTAAAATTTGAGCATAACCTAAGAATTGATGTAAGAATTAATTTGAGCTTAACCTAAGAATTTTGACACATGATGAATCATGCGTCAAAACAAATGATTGATATCATGAAATACTGATTTTGTTGGAATGCTTTGCAATTTTGGGGTATTATATAAGTTGTACTTCTTTCGCCAAAAATTACCGGTTAAATATTCACTTGCTGCAATTAATATGGAATAAAGGCTTGTTTTAGATTTCTCAACGAGTACGAAAGAAAAGTAAACACAATTGCTCCGCGGCTTTGAGAAATCATCCGCTAAAGCTACATAATTGCCTTATGAAAAATGTTAAAGATTTTTTTTTTTACTTCGGTCGAATTCAGATAAGTGAGAAGCGATACGAAACCATGCATTGTTCATTCTTTCTTGCCTGATCATCTTACCTTTTTAGTGTGATTTATTTTAATACAATCAATTTCAGAAAATTTTTGTAACCTATTTTTTTAAATTTCCTTTATATTATATTAGATATTTTTTGCATCCCAAATTATTGCTAATCATTCATTGCTGCTTATTAATACCGTGACCTTAAATAAAATGTGTTTATGCTAGACCTAAGACAGCTGAAAGGTGACACATTTATTTGGTGCCAGAATGGGAAGAAAACTTAATTAGATAAATCTAAAGTTAATAAAAAATTGTCGAATCTACCTATAATAAAGCGAAACATAGTAGTTTTCAACGTATGTAATAATTTATGCTATGTTTTTGAATGATGTATTCAATATTAAGACATAATATCTTTTAAAAAGTCTAATGCAGCTGTTGCATTTGTTAGAAACCCTGACCAACCGCTCCAGGTTACATACTCATTCATTTGACATTAATATGCCAGTTGCGCAAGTTTCATAAACTTTGGTAGAGGTTATAGAACCCTTGATAAATTCTGCGTGTATACTAATATTGACACAATATATAACAGAACTTTTAACCCTTTCAGGGGGTGGTATATTTTTATACCACATACTTAGTACCCTAAAATTCTCTGTAAAATATCCTTTTTTCCCACATATTTATCTTCAAATGTTAGCTTATAGCTTTATTGCTTAAATTAGATGGCACAACAATGCGAATGAATATAATAAAAAATTATCCTAACAAGTGGTTGTCTTATCCCTTACAGAAATATTTCTGAAATAAATTGAAAATTTTAAATTCATCAACTACCAAATCTACATGATAGAAACTTTTGTAAATACTGCTAATTATTCAAAACCAAATTAAGAAAAAAGTCTTTCTTTCATACTTTGAACTAATTAGTATAAAATTTATGCCATCGCACTCATAGAGGGTAAGAGAGCAACAGATGGCAGCACTGATATTGTTAATTTAGACTGATGTGTGAGGGTTCACTTTGTTACAGTGAAATATAGAGGTCATAAGTATGTTATAGAGTCCAGTGAGTAAAATATCAAATTTATTTTCCCAAAGAAAGAAATTGAAAATAGAAAAAAAAAGTTATATACAAAATTTTGTAAAGAACAGATTTAGCCACCCAATGTGTGCTTTCTTCATAATTATTAATAAATTCCTCAATTAAATATAGGAATTAAAGTAAACGATAGCGAGAAATAGTGAGATATGGACATTAGTAAACTTTTCCAGTTTAAAATTAAAGGAAATGATAAATTATTAAATTGAATATTATATCAGATGCATGTAATTAAACAATAAGCTATTAAACTGAATATATTCAAACTAAATGTAATTAAAATTAAAGGACGAAATCAAAAATTGAAAAATGATCTGGTACGCCAAAACGCCCCACATATAGCTCCTTGGATGGTTAACAGAAATGCATCAACTCTGCGCGTAGCCGCAAAAAGACAACAAATAAAATTACAGGGGGAAAAAGAATATCTAAAAATCAAACTATTGCAAAAAAAATCCAACAAAAGAGAAAATGTGGAGACAGTCTTCAAAGGCATCTAAGATAAAACTGGCTGGTGACAGCACATTAGGGACGTCTTATTATTTATAGACATGAGGCTTGGATAAAGAGTAATGGATATAAAGTGTTAGCATGATATAAAAATAGCCGATAAACTTCCGACACTTGAGAGACGCAATAAGGGTTCATTGCTTCTAGCGCTGGAGCTCAACAAATGATCTAAGTAAACTTTGATATAAATTATTGGAGGAAGGTATTAGAAAAGATACAATACATCAAAGGGATACCCGCTTTGTAAGAAGAACAGAGTTCTCAGCGTTTGGGGGCCAGATGCGAATCTTGAAAGAGAAGGCTGTAAAAGATCTCTGAATACCGTTTTAGCGGAGAATAAAGGAAAAGAAATATAATAGAGTACGCTTCCTGTAAATACTTCAGAGTAAGGAGGACTGATAGTTTTTTTACACATCTGTTCATCACATATGTGGAAGGATATTTTTCAATTACGAACAATTACCACGGAATGCTGGTTTTTGAATTCTTCCGGAGACCCTACATCAACAGCATTTTAGTTTTATCTAACATTCCTTGAATTCATGTTTTCATTTCTTCTCGTGATTGCTTCCTATTTCGTACAATAGTGCTCAGATTATTTCAGAAAAATTCTAATTTTATTTAAAGTAGCTTTGTAATCTAGTTTTAATTAATATTATTAACACACACACACACACACACACACAATAATAATAGTTTACCAATACTTATCAATAATATCATCATCACACACACAATACTAATAGTCAATATCAATACTACGACACACACTACCAATAATAATATCATCATCATCAATACACATACTGGTCAATATCATTTATCATAACATTGATATATATATATATATAGAGAGAGCATATTATATATATATATAAGTATAAGCTAATGTCGAGGCAATACGTAACTGAACTTGAAGTGATACTCA
>BMAW01029227.1:0-10685 GCA_019974015.1 Nephila pilipes | reverse complement strand
CTGATATATTGCCCTTCACAGTAATTTTTTAAATCATTAGATTTATACTTTAACTTTTATATGTTTAAGAAATATTGATGAATATTAAGCAAAATTATATTCTCAGCAATTTAAAATTTAATGACTCTGCTATATTATAACTTTATATGTTTTGTATTTTATTTATATATATATATATATATATATATATATATATATTAAAGAATTTCAAATAATGCATAAAATAAACAAGAATATTAATAACGATAGGTGTATTAATCCCTGTCATGCTCAGTAAATCCGATGCTTTTCCAGGGTCCAATAATGAAATCGACATCCATTTCAACTATGGATACAGAATGATGCAATTACTTAACGACTGCATAACAGTGACATCCATAATGTAGATACATCATCGCCAAAGATGGTCCGCAGGAAGAGATGACAGGTTTTATTATGACACAGTGAGCAGGTCTCTGCCAAACAGGTCACCTTTGCCTTAAGTCACGATATCCTAGAGCCATTTGCAATATTTTCCGTTATCTGGGGTTATCCATTTACTTGACAGTAGATGTATGCAGTGGTCATCATTCGGTGTTGTTTCATTGGATAGAAAGTGATTCAGTGCCTTCAATGCTGATAAGCAGATTTCTGAGACGTTGAAATGAACAAACATGCCTATCTCTGTCTCTTACTTATTTAATGTTAAAGTTACAATTAGACGTTAAGCGTGATGATCAATTACAGGAACTATAATTGATTACTTTATATGTTTACTTATCTTTACAGATGTGCTTTATTTTTTAACAATTAGGAGATTTATAATAATGATGAGAAAAATTTTGTAAATAAAATGTCGTAAAGAATTTCAAAATACTATCTATATAGAAATGCTGTAAATTATCTAAAAATAGAGTTTTAGCACATAAAAAAAATTTCTATAATTTAATGTAAAAAGTTTGCATTAAATTATTTATTCTTCTCAGAATCGCAATATACGAATGTAGTTGATCAGTTTATGGATTATTACCATCGCACTTGGAAGCAACGCGAGGACTATTGGCGACGGACCTCGTAGTTCTGAATCTAGGACACGTGACGAGGATGACATCTGAGAGGGCAATCCACTCTCCTAATTTCGAGCTACGGCAGATTTGACGCGCGTCAACCCCACCACACGAAGGATCTTTCAGTGGCACCCAGATTTCTCCCTACGAAATTAAAGCCGGCCAGGAACTTGCGATTATGAACACTCGGCTATTCCAGCAATAAGTAATTGATAAAAGATTTTCCAAAATAAAAGGTTGACAGAAGAAAAGTAAATATTGGCTAATTTTATGCCGTTCTTAAAGCATGATATAAATTATTTGAAAATTCTAAGAACTGCTGAATTTTTTAAAAAAAAATCCATAAAACATACAATGGTAAGTGGGTGAAGAATTATTTGCTCGCTAAACAGTTAGTTACACAAATATGTTTAACTAGCAAATAATTATCGCTCTTTACTTGGTGGCAATTACAAATAATACTTTGTTTTCAGTGCACAGCATATGCTGCTGTCCTAATAAACTATAACATGTCACTCATTTAAAACTAAAAAATTGAAATTCTCTTAAAGATGTTAACTTATTTATAGTTGCTTATTCAGTGGAATAAGTTTTTATTAATGTTTGACAATATTAACTTTGTATATTGTCAAACATAGTATGCAAATAATATAAACATAGTATGCAAATGTTAAGCGTGTTAATTTATAATAGATTAGGAAAACTTTCTGTTACAAAAACAACTTTAACGATTCATCGAAATTTTATAAAGATCTATTCATTGATTTAAAAATTGAATAAGGTGTCTGTGAAAAAATTATAAGACCACCTCAGCACATTATACATCACATCAGCATCGCGTCAGTATTTCTGCGACATGCGTCAGTATTTCTGCACCACTACCTGAAAAATAAAGGTGCAAGTTTGATTGTGTTATCCACGATTTATTTGAAGATGCAGCTGGATAAAGAGTTATCTGAGGGAGAAGCAAGAAAAATTTTATTTTATAAAGGTACCGATAAATCTGAAAGATAAATAGCTAGGTTAATAAAGCATTCCAAAACTGCCACTCACAATATCATAATCAGAAAAGAAGATTCAAACAAAATAAAATGATCTGGAACAAAAAAGAATTTTGACAGCCCCGAGACGATCGACCAATGTTTCGGCTATCAACTAAAAATGTGTTTTGACTAGTCAAATTTCGAAGGTTTCAGGAAAAAACACTCTACATATCTCCAGTTGGAAGAGTCTTAAATCAAATACTAATAACACAAAACTTATGAAAATGGAAAAATACCGAAGTTATTGAAACATGATCAAGAAAAAAAGACTCAAATGGGTTTAAAATGTCATGTCATGGAAGAATGAGAGGAAACAAACTATATTTTTTGATGAAAAGAAATTTAACCTTGATGGTCCCGATGGGTATTAAAACTATCAGCATGATATGAGGAAGGAACCGAAGGAATATTTCAGTCAACATATGGGAGAAGGGTCAGTTAAAGTTTCGGGAGCCTTTAGTCATGATGTATTATGCGGTTTACAGAAGAATTTCGGGATGAGAATTTCAGGACGTATAAACTTAGCTCAATATCCAGCTAAGCTATATGATCAGCTGATACTGTTTCGATATTGGCCGCGGTAAGGCAGTTCTCACTGTCGCGGCCGGCGGTTTTCGTCGAGTCGTGGGTTCGAACCTTGATGCCACTACAGACCCACCGTGTAGCCAGGGCTGATGCAAGTTAAATCTGTCGAGGCCCAATGTCCTCTCTTTGGTGTGGTATGGAATTTAGGTGAGGGAGGTGGCAACTCAGGTATCGTCTTCATCACGTAGGTTCGTAGCCAATAGCCATCGTGTTGCTTCTAGAGTGACGTTAATAAAACCAACCAATCAGTCAACTGTACGGTTCTTCATTAAGTGGTACTAACTAGATATTTTAGCATGACAATGATTCTTTCCATTCATCTAAATCCATCCAGGAATGGTTTAAAAAAAATATGTTCGTTTTAATGTTTTACCACGGTCAAGTCAGGTTCTAAACCCCGTGGAAAACTTCTGAGACATATTATGTCTTAAAATTGATGCTAATAATAAGCAGTATTCATCAACCCATGAATTAGAAGTAGCCATAGTAAAAAAAAAAAAATGACACAATATTACTGAAATTGAATTTAACCATTTGGGGACATTTGAATGAAAAACAAAATGTTTTGAGATTTACAGGAAAAATGGAGAACGAATACCAAATATATTTTTATTTTTCAGACAAGAGATCTCATAATTTGTTAACAATGATTTTTTCAGTTACTTGAAATATTTTAATTTAATTATTTATTACATAAAAAAAAAATTCAAACCACTAATTATAATAAATATTCGTTGTAATATCATATTTCATTTGTTTAAATTATATCAAGAAATCTTTATTTATTTCATAAATTTTGAACCTGAAATGGTCTTATAATTTCTTAACGGACTGTAATTCTGACAATGATCTTATTTTATGGCTTAAATACAAATGATTTTATAAACATCTAAATTTATTTTCTCAGTTTCATTTGTTTATTTTTAATTTTATAAGATAATTAAATTTAATATGTTTAACTTAACATTCAGATAAGTGTAAAAATATCCAATCTCAGATAACTTAAAAACGTGAATAAATTTAACTATTCCCTTAAAGCGTAATCAAAATATTTATTTAACAACGAGTGTTTCCATTTCAAAATACGGAAGTCATTTCTCTACTAAAATCTAAAAAGACTTATTCATTTAATACAAACTCTATTTTAAAGAAAACTATTTCACTCTTACTAAGTGCAACATATATTTTAAAATGCTAACCAAACTCAGTTTATTAAATAAGACATTTCAGACAACATATGAATTAGTGCTTTCGCTCCTTTCTCCAAGGAAAGCGCAGAACATTTTCCACGACTAGGCCTATTTCAAAATCCATTAGAGTCCTTTCTTTGGAAAGATGATAAAGAATGGTATATTTGCTGTCTGAAGCACGGGAAGAGTTATGACCGGAAGTGAGTCCATCCACTGGGAGCAAAGGCGATCGGATATAAATTTCCGGTAACCATTTACTCATGAGGAAAGTCTGCTGCTTGTGTCTCAAAAGAAGCAACCTGTTGCCACTAATGCATAGCTCGTAAAATAATGTATCAAAGATATTCATTCCCATTTTCTATATATATACCAGAGGTAAATGGATCTTTGATTTCTTGTGACAGATAGCAAGAAGATGCATTTATTTCTTGTATAATTTATTACTCTGAATATGTAATAAGTGTATATAATGTATCATATATACATCATGTTCAGAACAAACGGGACTATGTTTCAATTGATGCAGCATAGATATTTCTAACTTTACATAAATCTTAAAAATTAGCTCTCGGTTTAACTTGAGCATGTTTATAAGGCGATAATTTTTTAAGCTTTTTATTATTATTATTATTTTGGAGCCTTTTTATTCAGATCTGAAAGTCTTTTCTCGTTATGTTATGACTTTTATAATTTCACAGTAATAAAAATAGTATTATAAATCAGTTGAAACTACAGTCGCATAGAATTAGTCGGGGATTATTGGCGGCACATCTTTGATAGATGAAGAGGATAGCATTGATCCAATTCATTTTTATCCCAATGCGCAAATACGCCATGAAAATCAATATGCAATAGTAGCCATTCTTTGGCGCGAGGGTCTTTGAAAGAACAGAGCTCAGCTCAAAAATTGTCGTTCATGAATCTTTATGATTAACCATTGGGTTATTATGGCTGATGGGGTTTTTGATCGTCAACATTAAAACAAACTATGGTGTAATTTCTTTCCAAGCAAATAACCTTTCTTGTTATGCAAAAATACTTAAAAGTTTATAATATATTACAATGGATGCTTGAAACTATTAAGATATGGGGTTCTTTCTGATTGATTTTAAAGAAATTTTGAGTCATGTTTTTCAGTTTAAAGTTTCATAGAATGAGCGTGTGTGTTAGAGAGAGAGAGAGAGATTTTCCTCAACAACACCTGCTCTTCGGTGACACTGACCAATAACAGTATTCAGAAAAGAGGCTTGGAGAACGACATCTCCTAATACTACAATTCTACATTGGTTCGATCCACCGTAACTTCTGAGACCGCGTCTGCTGGAATGGTCCCTAAAATAGAATAATAAGGGAGTGGGAGATAAAGGAGAGAAATATAAAAGCAAACAAAAACAAAGAATATGGAAAAGGAGCACCTCTGAGTACGGTCGACCAAAACCCGGCGCCTGATTGTCATTTGATTTTCTGGTGTTGGACTGCACAGAAATCACGCTTTACCTCTTTCACTAGATCTGACCTTTGACCATCGCTTAAGTGGTTGAACGCAGATGGTTGAAACGGCCTTTTCTTTCTAAATTTATTCCGTCCAATGACAAGAAATTGTCTTTCTGTTTGGCCCCTGGTCAATTTCCCTCCTTCAAAGTCACTCTTCTGCCAATTTACGAGTTTTGTACGTCGCTTGACCTCTCACCTCTCGTTTACGATCTGTCTTTTCCCTTCTCTTGCGTAACGACTTTGGCGCTGTGGTCTCCCGCCTTTTCGCATTCTTTTTCATCAACGACTTTTGAATTCTCTCCTTTGCTACTCAGATTATCTTGTCTTCCACTTGTATCGACTACTTACCGTATGGAATTACTGCGATCAGTTCCAAGTGAGTGATATCTGCGTTATCACAGAATATTTTGTCTTCTTCTACGGTAAACTATACTTCACTCACTGACCACTATCGATGTTTCGTCGCAGGTGTGTCGATGAAGTTTTTATCCCCCCACGGTCCCACGCGTCAACGTTGACTTTACAACGACCCGAATTCTTTCACACTTTGAATTATCTAAATGATCTCGAAAAATATCATTGTTTTTATGTTTTTGATTAATAACACGATTATTGGCAGAAATATCAGCACCATTACGTGAACACAATTCTTTTGATGGTTCGTCACTAGCATCGCTTAATTTTATAACTTAGGGCTCACAGGTAAGTCAAGCATATTTAAATCTTCCTCAACACATTGCGTAAAACAACAGTTGTATTTTCTTTTCCCTACAATATGCATTTCGTTTTCCATTCAGCGATATATTTAATTGAGATAGACTGTTCATTTCCAGCACAAATTCGAACAAAGTTTATCTAGAACAAAATTTTAGCATCGACTGCGTAGTTATCAATCAGTATTTCTGAGATAAAATACCCTTGTGGATTTATTTCTTCAACAATAACACCTTTTAATTTTGCATAACCTGGTTTTAAATCAGACCCAATTTTTTCTATGTATTAGAGAATCACAAATTTACATCGACCAGAGTATTTATTTTTTGCCTTGAATATAAACCATTTTATACAATTTATTCAAAACGTCTCCGAATTTTCTAATTACAGTTCGAATAATGGCTCTTTTGAGGAAGGGTTTTTTTCCCCCTTTCTTTCTTTCTTTAATATGCCCTTAAGATACACTTACAGCATTTTCGGAAATTAATTTTATAAGGACAATGAGCACTTTTGTATCCGTATTCTTTGCAATTAGAACATACAATCGTATCTTCTAGATTTTGTTTCATCATATCTGGGATTAATAATACTTTCCTGAATTTTACCGATTAGTTTGAAAATTCTATTATTAAATTTTTTTTTTCTTTTTTTTTTTTCTAAAATTTTAAGTTCACCCCTAAATTCTTTTAAAGTTCCGGCTCCGTAAAAAATAATTTTGCGGCCCACAGAATCGGGAATACCTTGAATAATATAATCAATTAAAGACAAATCCTCAATTTGACCAAGACTTGTTATTAACATCTTCAAATCGTTCAGACGTAACAAAGTAGCCGTTTCCTCACATTTTTTTAATCCACTTATCAATACAACAAATTTCAGCCCTATCAAAATTATTAACAGAATTTTCTACACCTTTAAAGCTTACATTAGTTTTGTTAAAAAAAAAAAAAAGAAATACTTAACATGTCACAAACTAAAATAAAGTTATTGATAGAGAATGAATAGGTGAAATAATCTTATTTATCACTAAATTCACCTGAAGTTGAATTGAATTCAAAATCATCTAAATTTCTCAATCTTTTTCTGTTATTTCTGTCACCATCTATACCAAATATAATACAATGTAACGCTTAAATTACGGCTGCCGAAGAAACAATTGAAAACTAACAAAATCAATCCAAAAGCAGTACTCCCAGTCAGTCGTTTTCTATTTGTTGGAAATATTGATATCCAATGCAAGCGTCTAGATTGGAATACGTATCCAATGAGTGTCAATCACGACACTGAGCTCTTTTATCGTATTCCATTTCTGACACAAAATATGTGGGCTATAACTTCTCTCTGTTTTAAAAGTATCTTTCATAAATTAAATAAATTACGATTTAATTAGGTTCGGATGGTTATAAAAATAGAGCTCAATAAACAGAACTAATACATAGGATTATTAGGTACAAGATAAACGCGCTCGTCTCTGCCAATGTTTACAATGCAAACGTCCAATCGCGTCAGTTTCCAGAAATCGTCTCTCTCCCATGATTTTCGTTCCTCTGCGATTGGGGGAAAGGAAAGTATTTCTCTCAACAACACCTGCTCTTCCGTGACACCAGACAGTTCATGGTAAACAAATCTGATACTACAATCCCCATATATATATATATATATATAACATTTTCCCTTAAATTTTATTAATTTCTTAATTAACCATATATTATAACTACCGTAGTAATACGTTCATCGTTATTTCATGATATCATTCCTTTTAATTTATGCAATCAAGCAATTTACAGAAATGCTTATAAAACATGCATACAGTATACATTAGCAAACATTTACGTAACAAAAACCAATAAAATTTAGAAATAAGAGTTACTCACTTTTAATACTCATGAATACTTTATTTCATGTCATAAAAAATATTTGAAAAATGTGTAAAAGATGAATCAAAAATCGGCTTGAAGCAAAACACTATACCATCTTCTCTCGTGAAGAAAAAAGAATTTTTAAACGTTGCCAAATGCCAGCATTAAACTCCACAAAGAACAGTTTTTGGATGTTGCCAGAATGCCAACATTAAACTCTGGATAACCAGTCAAAAATTGAAAAAGCAGCACAATTTACAAAGAATATTACAGCAAAAATTACAATTTAAAAAAAAAAAAACTTACTAAACCATAAATTTAAAAAACGATATCATAAAAAACAGGGGGGGGGAATAGCGAACATAAAAAAATTCAAAATAAAGCAACGCCTCAATCAAACTATTTCATAATTAAGTGTAAAAAGAAAACTTTTAGACAATAATATACATATAAATAAGTAAAATTAAATAACTAAATGGAAAACTAAAAATAAAAAAATGGGAAAATAACAAATTAATTTTTTTTTTTAAATTATAAATATAAAAATTATAAATATATATATCTGAATGTGTGTGTGGTTAAATTTTAAATTATTCAATATTTATTTTGAACAACATACGAGTTCATAACATTTTAATTAAATTACAAATTCCCATTTTTAATTAAGAGTCGAATGTGAGAAATGTGATTGTATTTGTTATGTAATATAGGGTATGTTATGTAAAATAAGGTTTAAGAGAGAGAGAGACAGAGATGCGCCTAATGGTCATACAATTCGAAAAATCTGGTTCTAACTCTTAATTATTTCTACATATTTTTAATTACTGTCGTCGCAAAAACTGCTATTTCACACAGGTATGTAGAATCAAATGGTAAAATTGCATTCGTTGCTGTCCTTAATATATCTTGATATTCTTTTTTAATGTCACCCACATTTTAAGATGGGATTTGATTTTAAATTTGGATTGTAGTGCTATTCTTTCTCTCATGTCAATTAATTGTTCTTGAGTTGTAATCGACACCAATGAAACGAGACACAATGAACAATGACAGAATCTCACACTTATGTGACACATGTATCATTAAGTACCCACATGTATCTCTTTGAGTAACACTTAGAGTACGCGTACCCCACGTTGAAGACTACTACTCAATATACAACAAAGAAACATAGTTATAATACAAATGCTAGAACATATTTACACTCAAAAAAATATTCCAAGTTTGGGTCATATTTTGCAACAGTAATTAAAGATAATATTAAGTATTAATAATATTAAGCTAAAGACCACACATTAAAATAACATAACCAAGATAATAAGATAGTTTTATTTAAAAAAAAAAAACATATAAACACTTTTAAGCCTCCCTCAACTCCCCCCTCCTCCCAAAAAAAATTGAAAATTGTTAAATTAAAATTCTTCAAAGAATTAAAATACAAAAATCATGTTTTAAGATCCTTTTCTCTTTGTAAATAGTGTTTCATTTATTTATATAATGAAAAAATGTCAACTTCTAATGTTAGAAATTTGACATTATTATTTAAATTACAAAAGTTTCAGAATATTTTTACTAAAGTACATAACTAACAATTGATTGATCGCATGAAACTAAGTAAATAAAAATATTGATCCTTCTAAAATTAGTGCATTGACGTAATATTTCTCTTCTTCTTTTTTTATATTATTATTATTGTAATTACATTTAAAGATGGAATTATAAAGAAAAAAATTTTTAAATTAGATATTCGTTTCTATGTATTAGTATAAGTTTGTAAGTGACTAAATGCGCATGCTCGTCACTTGACCGTGGTTCAAAATTACGAGGTCCGTCGCCAATAGCCCTCGTGTTGCTTCTAGTGCGACGCTAATTAAAACTAAACTAAATGCGCATGCAAGAAACTACAGGTAGAACGTTACAAATTAATACTTTTCAGTTTGGTTGTGATAATTTTTTATGTAAAACAAATATATTAAAACAATTAAAATTACTTTTAAATATTTAAATATATTATAATACAATCGTGGAATGTAGCATATAACTCTTCATAATTCTGTGGAGGAATTTTCGATGGTTTATTCTTCGTATCCAGTACATACACTTCCCAGTGATTCAAGAATGACAACAATAACTAAAAGACATTGTTAAATAAACTAATAACCTCAAGATACATCGAATTCTTTATATGAATAGCTCAGTCTCGTGTATGTTTAACTTCAATGCTCTTTTAACAATGATAAGATCTAATATCCACAGCAGTGATTGTAAAGTTGAATACAAAAGCCCACGGATGCTCATAACAACCAAATTTCATTAAAAACATGCTAATGCAACTAGGAAGATTTTTTTTTCTCTCTACAAACGAAAGGCTAGGATGTTTAGTTCGGGAAATACATTGAGTAAAACGAATCTACTGAAGAGAGTTCCTTTTCTTATCCTCTCTCATATCAAACAAAAAAAAAAAAAGTTTCTTCTTTAGTCTCGCCATTAGTACTAAGTGCTTGCAGATAATGATTTTATCGACCTTTCTTGTAACAACGTCTTTCTCTTTCTGTTATCGCTATTGCAATTTGCATATGCCTGTGTGTGTACGTCACAAAATTGGATTATGCAAATTAGAAGTTAATCAACAACCGACAGAATATTATTCGTTCGAAACGCATTATAGAACTTCAAAAGGAGAGATGGTAGGTAGGAAAGAGAGTCCCGCGAAAACTTTTGACACCTTGCCAAAGATTCTTTAATTTTTTTTTT
>BMAW01029225.1:0-15628 GCA_019974015.1 Nephila pilipes | reverse complement strand
ATAGCAAACATCACATTTTTTGTAGGATTAATAATTAGATCTTTTTTCACTCTTTTTGTGTGTGTGTACTGTGCTAAATTTCATAGAATATTGCATAGTTTTCACATTTTAAATGCTCTAGTATTATTGATTTTCCCATAATCTAGAGCTTTCGACAATTCGGCAGTGTTCTGGTGCCCTATTTGCCGATTTACCAAGAGAGTGCTATACTCAACAATATAAAGTGAAATTTTCGAAAATTGAGTGCGATCATTATTAACATTGGATCGAGGGCATTTGCACACTAAATATTTTGAACTCTCGGAGGAGGAATTAAATTTCTGAAAAAAACATTTACATTTATCGGAATAGAAAAAAAATGTAACTAATTCTGTATAAGTTTATTAACAAGAGTTAAAATGTTTTAGTGTTTTTCTGTATGTATTTCTGCATGTGTTTTAAAAAAATGTATAAAATATTACTTTTTAATAATAAAAAAACATAATTGAAGCAAGTGTTTTGTTGTTGTAGCTGCTTTATGATGTTTTTTTTTTTCGGGGGGGGGGGTTAAACACAGGATAAATTTTTGGAATTAATTAAAAGTTTTAACAATTTTACTGAAACATTAAACTTTATTTATTTAGTAGAATTTTTCAAAGACATGACATTTTTTTACAAATCATTTCTTTCTTTTAATTACATCGCGTACAATTCTCAAAATGAAAAGCTTTAATTAATTTTAACATCTAGCAGATTTTCAACATTAGATACTGCCTGTCACTATCTGTATATCAAATATTATTCATAATTGAAAAAAATCTTCGAACTGGAGCTGATGTCCCAGGCAAAGACATCGCAAACTTGAAGATGTTAGAAATATTGCAACATGAAATATCAGTCTCTTGAAACACCTTAAAAATTGCTTTCCGCTTCTCTTCAGGACTACCTGGTACTTTTCAAAATCTTGAACTACAGCCTACCCTTTGATTTTAAATTATCTGGATCAACAATATACGTTCATGAAATTCGTAATCGATATTTATGGAATCTTTTATAATTCTATGAACAACTTTTGCACCTTCTTTTAAAATAGATAGGACAATTTCAATCGTAAATTTTTTCATTGAAACTTGCTAACATTATCAAAACTGGTACTCTAAAATTTACTGACTAGATTTCAAAAGAACGTGGAATTACTAGGTACACCTAATTTATGTTTTCTAGAATTTTATACATTGTCTAACTTGAGAAGATTTTCTTTCCTTTTTTGTTTCCTCAACATAATTATTTTCTTGTAGAGCGCATAGAAATTATTTGATTGAAGATGGTCTAAAATTTAAAAATTTCTTAGTCAATTAAAAATTTCTCAACCAACCCGGACACTACTTCGGACACTTTAAAAATTCAGATCTACTTAGGCTAATCCTGGAAGTATGGTTGGCTTATCTTTGATTCGCTTTAGGTAAAAATTTTCAAGTTTACTTACCTGGCTTGCTATCCTTGTAATGTTATGTTCCATATAAGGGTAGCAGACTTACGACCGAGACAGAGGGAAAGAAGTGCAGCGACTCCCTTCAACAACACCACCAGAAGTTAAAACGCCTTAATAAATAGCCAAATGAGACGTCTTTCCAGCCCATTTGGTAGGAGCGCAGCACAAAGCGATCGGTTAACATTCTTCAGACCCTCTGGGCCCAGGGTTCTAAACAACACCGAACAACTAAAGTCGCAAAGAACTCTATTCCCCTTCACAGATATCGGGGTCGAAAAAACACTCCCCAATATTTCGAAGGAAAATAGTCCAACGCCGAAGTAGTGACTCTCGACTTGAACAATAGAGGGCAGCAAATATATAACTACTGGTTGCATATGCCCCATACGCAATACACTTGCCTCTGTATGTCTAACTAAGACAACGTCACTTGAATCTCGACTATAGTGATATTTCGGCTCTGGCGCACGTGTCGACGAGACCCACCACTCAACAAAAAACTGTCTATGGCTCAAAATGGAAACTGTCCCATGCAAAACTTAATTGAACACGGGGAGGATGCATATCAATTGCAATGATGGCTGGAAACAGAATTCGTCTCAAGAATGTTTCTTTTCGTGTCATCACGATGATACTGGACATGCAGTGACAACGCCTTTTTCTTCCACAACAACGCTTTACTAACTGGCTAGACGAGACTTTGCTTCAGCCTATTTGGTAGGAACGCACCGCAAAGCGACCGGTCAACATTTCCCAGAACCACTGGACCTGGGTTAGAAACAACGCCGACAACCAAGATCGCAAACAACTCTCTTCCCTTCCAAAGAACATGGGGTAGAATAGCAACCCCCGATCTTTCAAAGAACAAACGTCCTGTGTCGAAGTGATGACTAAAGACTTCAAAACTAGATGGCAGCACAACCTAGAACTACTGGTTGCTTTTGTACCCGACGCAAAACACTTGCCAATGTATTCTAAGACAACCGCACATAAATTACGACTATAGTGATATTTCGATTCGGGCTCACGTGTCAACAACATCACAAGTCTTCTGATATGCGATTTCCACCCATGTTATTTCTAATTTTGGAAGTTCGTCAAAGATAAAATATGTGTGCCATCATTACCCACAAATTTATTTGAACTTCAATAATAGACTTTTGCTGCTGTACAAACTATTATCACTAACACTTAACAACGTCAGGAATTAACATATCGAATTGATACATTATAAATATAACTAAAGGAAGTTATACAGAACACTTATAAAAAAATTCCTTTCTTTTTCTCTTTGCAGTCATGTATTACTTATCATTCTGTGTCTTTTATTTTTGAAAATTTGCAACTTTAAAATAGGATGAATCATTTCGAATAACCTTGTACACACACACGGACACACACATATGTGGAGAGGGAACTTGACTTTTCGTCCAGAACGCGGCCATAGAACATCTCAAAACCAGAAGGCAGAGCTAAGTTCTACTAGGCGGGAGGGGACGCTTTGTGCCGGAAGACACCATTGCGGAACCAGAGTTGGCCCGTGGAGTGTCTGTTTTATCGCGGGTATGAACTTTCACGGAATAAGTGCATGAAACACACCCTAACTCATATGAACTTGTAGATATTACTTTCGCTTTTCTTCATTTTATATTTAAATGCCTGTACATATTAATCGCTGTAAATGAGAATAAAAGGTTTCGAACAAACCGAAGTAACCTTCATTGTGAATACCCGGACATTACACACACACACACACACACATATATATATGTATATAATATATACATATATATATATACAAAGAGAGAGAAAGTGGGTAATAAGTGTTTGTTGTCGAATTTTGTATTTTCTGCAAGTTAATACATTTCATAAAACTGCGACCCGAGTGGTGACAGGGAATGACAGAATAGTCCCACTGTAGCTCATGCATGTCATAAGAGGCGACTAAAATGGGTACCCAGCGTCTGGGGGTATAGCCTGGAACCCTGCCTCTGGGGATTATATCAGGGGAACCTCAGGGACTTGCCTTCCTTGGTAAGTACGGGCATCATGATACCGAGGCAACCTAGTGATCTTTTTCTTTCCCATGGGGTTTACTGTCTTTTGTAAACATGGGTGACGCACTCCCGGGATGCTCTAGTGATCCTTCTCTGTTTTCGACCCTCCTTCTTGTCAACCATTTTTACCTTTTTTTCACCTTCACGTCTAGACCACAGTTTAATCTTGTTTGGCGCAGCATAGCCTTATCTGGCTCTTGCGCCAATAGACTTTACATTCACTCATCACTCACATTCATAAAACTGCTTATTTAAATTGAAATATTTGTCTCAAATGTTTCTAGAAGTAATAACGATATGCTGCTTCCTTAAATAAAAGAACACAAAATGAAAATTTTCACATCAAACTCCCCTTGAATTTGATCCATTTTTGCTATATAAGTTATATGTTCGATGGCATGTATTCGAAGAACCTTTCATGCGAATGTCAGAGCAAATTTCTATTATTAATGGCATAAACTTACAGACTGATATCAATTCATGCGATATAAACTTAGAGGAACTGAAGATAATTTTTAAATTTATTAATTTATTAGATATTATCTGCAAAATGTGTTTCCATTAGCTTTATGCGGGAATCGAGATCCCGAGACTTCCTAATGGTCTTTTGCATGCAGTTTACTGTCTGTGGGAAACATGGGTGACGTACCCAGGTATAACCCTAGCGATCAGTCACTATTTTAGACCCTCCATTTTGTCAATTAATTCTTACTTTCTTCTACTTTTGTAACGTCTAGAACACAGATACATAATAGTCATATATGGATTTTCCGTCATTATCATTTAATCAACACTGTCACTGTTTTCTGGAAATCACGGGACAATGGTAAAAATAGAACAGGGGTGCGAAAAATAATACACTGAAAATGATTTTGAAATTTGTTTTAAATTGTTGGGAATATGTTTACCCTCCTTCTTATTAATCAGTTTTTTTTCCATTTTTCAAACGTCTAGATCACAGCAACACCTTTTTTTGGCACAGCATAGCTGTATGTGGCTCTTACACCATCAACCTCTACCACCACTCTCTGTAAAAACCTCTTTTTGAAAAATGATTCACTGGACCTTGACTGAAAAAAACTACGAGTCTACGACTATAACCGCTAGGCTAACGTGGCTACTTTATTCTGACATTATCTAACATAAAACTGAATATTTAATTTGTTTCGTTCCTTTTTATACAAATACTCAACCTTGATCATCCCCCCTCTTGCCCATAAGAAATTTTTCAGAGTATTTTAATTACTTACAAAAATAATTGGAAAAAATATCAATTTGTGTTTTTATGTAAGATTTTAATTTCACTCTCAAAGAGATAGCGTTTCATTCCTTTTTGTCTGTTTCCTCACCAACATGGAAGCACACACAGATACCTATAGTTTTCCGCTGATTCATTTACATATGCACGACCTTTGTTTGCAGCTAGGGAACTCATTTATCACGATTTTGTATTAAAATCCCACAACAGCAAAGGAGTTCAACACTCCTGTATTACTGCAATTCAACACATTATTCATTTATATTTCAAATCAACTTAAGGTTTCAAATTTCTAATTGGGGTCAGAAACTCAATTTAAGTTTCATAAAGATATCAAGTTCATCGCGTAAGAAAATATAAATGGAGTCTGTGTGGATTCTCTTCCACCATGTCCAAATCTACGGGTTAATAAAATAACTGTTCATTTATCTGATCCAATCGGAGTTCGAGTCCTTAGTATGGCATTACATGAGGGTTTAATACGTTCATCCTTCGTAAAAGCCAATTTTCACCCTAACTTTACTCTGGAGAAGACGTTTCACTCTTGATTTACCTCCCTCTCACTGTCTCTTGTACCAACTGCTGACACACATAACACATGTTCGTTAGTGGTCCTTCCATATCCGAAAGATCCTCATCAAAGACAACTGATCTCAGGATAAAGAGCAAGGTCTTTTTCCTGTGAACTGTGACTAGAGTCTAATATTTCGAAACCAAACTCATTCTCGCATCATATGTACATCTGGTAGCCTAGTGGTCAACGTCAGGACTCGCGCCGGTGTTTCGTTCAGTTGCGGGTTCGATCCTTGGTTGCCAAAGACCCGCCGTAGCCGGGGCTGATGCACGTTAAACTGTTCGGGGCCCAAAGTCCTCCCGTTGGCGTGGTGTGATGTTAGAGAGGGGTGCAAGCTCAGGTGTCGTCCCTTCACTTGACCGGAACCAAAATTACGAGGTCCGTCGCCAATAGCCCTCGTGTTGTTTCTAGTGATACGTTAATAAAAACTAAATTAAACTATCATATACATTTTACAGATACCATTTTGATCGGAGTGCTGAGTGACCACAGCTGACAGCTTACTGCATTCATCCAACCAAAAATAAAGGATTATGACCCTTTAGGATATCCATCCAAATAAAGGGATTATAATCCTGAATGATATGCGACCAAATTAAAGGATTATGTCGTCTCATCCAATAAAGGATTATTGGAAGATGCGTGGCCAATTTTCTTACGCTCAAAACTTTACTCCAAGAAGAAACATCAGATATCTATTAAACGTTCCACTACAGTTCTGTCCAAGGTGTTTTCTAGAAAGCAACCAAGTAAATTAAACGCTTCCTTGCTTGTAAAAGCATCTCCTCAAACATTTTAATTACTCTTCAATAACTATTTTCTAATCTATTTTAATCACGTCTCAAAATTTGGTAGACATCTTGAAATAAAAACTTTACTTAAAGTATCCAGAGTACTGTTTAAAAGAGATTACTATTCGGGTACTCCCGCAGTTACGCAGTAATTTAAATAATACAAAACACGTGACTATTATTTTTATTAGCCTCACATTGAGAAGCAACACGATTGTTATTAGCGATTGACCCTGCAATTTGAGTCTCGGTCATGTGCTAAGTAGAACACCAGGTTTGGTACTGACTCTACAAACTTCCACACACCACGTAACGGGACTGACACTGAACACGTTTCGCATGCATCAGGATCTTTTTACGGGCAGTCTTAGTGGCGTCAGGACTCGAGCACATGATCTGATGGACACAGAGAAGGACTCGAAACCCACTACAGGAACACTAGGCTGTCACTTAACTGTTGAAAACAAATTTGTGGTCACCCATACCTGAATTTAGCATTCTAAAATTAGGTAATATTTTTAAGTTTCTCGTCTCTATTGCCCTACTTTGCAGTCAACGAGACGACAGTGCCCTCAAGCGGCAGGAAACAGTTAGAAGAGTAAGTAATAAATTGGTTTACACCTAGAACCATATTAGTATTAATCTTGGAAATTACAAGATTTTCAAGTAGTTCTACAGTTTGATCTGGTCTAACGAAACATACTATAAAATGAAAATGTAAATAATCCTATTTTAAAAACATTGCATTTAAACTACATTATTAAATTAACAATAAATAGGACACTTGGTTTAAAAGGGTCCTGAATGTCCTTCACAAACTCAGGGGCCACGAATTCCAGTAATCATGATTGCGAAATTGCGGCTGGCGGTCTGCTTCGAGTCATATGGGTACGAGATTTGATGCAACAGATCCGCCAGCCGGGGCTGATGCATTAAATCGTCGGCCCAAAGTCCTCCAGTTGGAGTGGAGTGGAAGTTAGAAGTGAGTGCCATCTCTGGTGTCCTCCCTTCACTTGGCCGAGATAGAAAATTACAATGTTAATCACTAATAGCCCTCGTATTGCTTCCAGAGCACGTTAAGCAAACCAAACCTCAAGAAAATCAACGGAAACATACAAGATTGATGTAATACGTCAGACATTGTACTTCGTGAGTTCTATCACCTGTCGCTCTTAGTAATCCAATATAGAGGTTGATTGAATTCCATACAGTATTGCGAAAGGACTGCAGGGATATTTAGTAAGCCAACACGGAATTTAAGATGTTTGACATTCTATAATTTAAGTGAATCTCAATGAAATCCTGTTCGATCAAGTGTTATCATATGTTATGTGTCACAAGGATTTACTTCTTGAAAATCAAAATATTTGAGTTATTGGGGTCTCGTCATTTTTCTTATGAATTTTATTGGTGGTTTGTGGGTTTCAGTAATATAATAGACTTTTATGAAATGCATATTCTTATTCAAATATTAAATAAAGTTGTTGAGAACTAGCTTTCGATTCGAAACGAGTTGGGATTTAAAACTTTGAAGCAATTGCTGAGTATTTTTACAAGACAACTTCAAAACACATTTTAAATGTAAAAGGTTTTCCCATTCATTCTATCATTTTCCTCAAAATATGTTGCGTTGTATTTATTCTTATATTCGAGAAACAAAATTGAATGATATAAGAATAAATCATTCAATTATCATTCAATTTTGATTTCAATTTCTGTAACTGTTTTAACATAAAGATAGAAATCAATCGAAAAGTGTATTTCGAATGCAAAAATTATATTTTCAAAAGACTTTAAGATAATAAACTGAGTTCTAATGAGAAGACTTGAGTTTTAAACGCCAGAACATACGAAATGTTGGAAAATATTCCGAGGTTAGGTAGATTACTAACGTCGCACCAGAAGCAATATGTGGTCCATTGGCGATAGATCTTGAAATTTGAACCTCGGTTGGGACGAGGTGATATCATCTGAACAGACACACCCTTCCTAATTTCTACACCATGCCAGTCTCAATGTCCTCAAAGATAAAAACCACGATCTGACGAAATTGATGTCAGCGAACATGACAAACTAGGGTTCAGCGTCCATAGGATATATCTAAATAGAACATGAGTTAAAAATTAAACTTTTTCTCGTTTTTAAAAAGGCTCGTTCCTGTTACATTGCGCTAATTTCATATTTATTGAACCCGCATATACCTTCGTATGCAAACATCCATAATCCTGTGAAAGTATCTGAACTCTGAGACAAGTCATACGGTTTTAGGTAAGAGACTTGTTTATTTATCATTACTTCAACATTATGGACGAGAAAAGTAATGAATGTCACTTGTACCAAAAGGTATATTCTCAAAGAAACGGTTAGAGACGCATTTCTAGCAATTCACTGCAAAGAAAATGGTTTTACTTGCAATAAATGCAAAAGTCCTTTACTTCGATGTCAAAACAACATTTGTGTATTCGTGCACGGGTAGGTGGCATACAATTTCAGAAATTTGCTGCAAATCATTTCCACAAAAGTTTAAATTTCAATAGACATTTACTCATTCATTCAAATGAGAGACCTTTATTCATGTTCTGTTTGCAGTAAAGTTTTTATCAAAGCTCTCCTTAAATATTCATCTACGTATTCATACCAAAGAAAGACCGTATGTTTGTAGAAATTTGTAATAAGGCATTTTCTATAAGGGTACCTTAAATTATCACTTGCTTCGTCATGCAAATGAAAACCTTACGTTTGTGATTTCTGCATGAAGTCTTTCACTCTAAAGAGAATTTAAAACACATTTGCGCATCCATACTAAAGAAAACCTATGTTTGTGAAGTTTTGTAATTATGCTTGTAATGTCAGAGTGCTCTAGAACTCATTTATTCATACCAAAGAAAACCTTACAATTGTGAATTTTGCAAGAAATCTTTCACTCAAAATAGTAGTTTAAAAGACATTTGTGCATCCATAAGGAAAAACCTTATGTTTGTAAATTTGCAAGAAATCTTCATTGAACATGGTAATCTAAAAGACATTTTACATCCATACTAAGGAAAACCTTTTCAGGATTTCTGCCAGAAATCTTTCACTCAAAATAGTAGTTTCAAAACACATTTGCGCATCCATTCTAAAGAAAACCTTATGTTTCAGATTTCTGCATGAAGTCTTCACCTAAAGAGTAATTTAAAACACATTTGCGCATCCATACTAAGGAAAACCTTATGTTTGTGAAGTTTCAACTATGCTTGTAATGTCAGGAGTGCGCTTAGAAGTCATTTACTTATTCATACCTCAAAGAAAACCTTATGTTTGTGAATTTTGCAAGAAATCTTCACTGAAATAGTAGTTTAAAAGACATTTGCGCATCCATACTAAGGAAAACCTTATGTTTGTACTGCAAGAAATCTTTCATTGAACCTGGGTAATCTAAAAAGACATTTGCGCATCTATTACTAAGGAAAACCTATGTTTGTGATTTCTGCCAGAAATACTCAAAATAGTTTAAAAACACATTTGCGCATCCATACTAAAGGAAAACCAAGTGTTTGTGAAGTTTGCAATTATGCTTGTAATGTCAGGAGCCTAGGACTATTTACTTATTCATACCAAAGAAAACCTTACAATTGTGAATTTTGCAAGAAATCTTTCACTCAAAATAGGATTTTAAAAGACATTTGCGCATCCATACTAAGGAAACACCTTACGTTTGTGAATTTTGCAAGAAATCTTTCACTCAAAATAGTAGTTTAAAATCGCATTTGCATCCATACTAAGAAAACCTTATGTTTAAAACCTTATGTCTCGAGGCCTGTCACTTGAAAAAGTCAATCATTCATCAGAAGGAATAAAACATATTTTCACCCATTCAACAAATGATTTTTGATCCCGGTATTTGGTGTTAACATGTGCGACTTTCAAGGAATTAATTTTAAATATTACTAGTAAATACGAGTAGTCTTTCTCCAATTGATTTATATTCCATCTCTTTAGAGAACGATTTATGACTAAAACGTGACACAAGTAAATACTTTATATTTCAAGTATTGTTATTGTGAGATTCTATTATTACACTTTCGATTGTGACATTACAGCTACATTTCAGCGATATATTCAAATTATTTTAAGGAGGGTTTCATGGAAAAGTTTCGAATTTCAAGGAAATATGTTGAAGGAAATTGTGGTATGATGACGCATTATATGAATTTGAATGAAATATTTGTGGACGAATTCTGAAAATATTAAGAAGGAAAATATAAACTAACGCTGATAAAATAGGATGCACTTCATTTGTGGACTTCACAATAATTTGGAAGAAATATTCCGGATCGTAGTGAAAAATTTACGAAAAATTAATCTTTATGATAGACTCGTAATTAGTAATTTACATTTCTTTAAATGCAAGATAAAATTAAAACTATTTGCATTGTAGAACACTAAATAAAATTTCATTTGCTCAAACTCAAGTGTGGGTAGTTTTTATAGAAATCACAAGATGTTTTGTATTTTAGTGTTGAGGAGTACTAAAAGCTTTCTACTTTTATCTAATGTTTTGTATATACGCTTTTTATTGTGCTCTGAAATTTTAATGTATGTAAATGATACAGTGAGATATCCGGTTTAATTATTACTAAATATAAATAACCTATCTTAATGAAAGCTGGAAATTCTAGCAGATATTTGTAAATTGAGATCAGAAGCGTATTCGGCGCTAAATAAAGGTAATTATTAAGCACTTACAAATAATATATCTTAAAATGCACTAATTATTTCAACTAAAATAATATTTCTAATATTATTTCGAATAAATTTCTAAATAATTTTATTTAAAAATATAATTTTTAAAGTAAATTAAATTTGATAAGAATCTACCAGATTTGTTGCAATACATTAAAAACGTAACATCAATAGTTAAATAGAAACATTTTGATAAATAATAAATATATACTACTAGACACAAACATGACATTAGTTATTCCAATCGCATGGGTTATTAAATTCTGCCTTTGCGGTGAAAAGCACGTTGAAGTTTCTATATCTTCACCTTCCAGTATGATGGAGATGGAGGTAAAACTCATGTATTAACCTTATCCCTTGACAAAGGTTAAAATTTAACTTAAAGTTGTCATAATCTGGTGTTGCTTTTAAGAACGACATTAAAACAACTAATCGATCAGGTTATGAAATTGGCACTTTTACATGTGAATGGAATATAAATGTTGAATTGGACAGTATTTTATTACTCTATTAGATAAAGTTTTTAGAGGCATTTAAAATATGCTTGAATCCTTTAACTCCAAAGGATTTACAGTGTGTAAATATTTTACCAGGACAATACGAATTCATGACTGACTTTCTTCCGTCTGAGATGGAGCCATTTTACAACAAAGCATCTTTCATGATGAAACTCAGACTTTTAAAGATTTAAGAATTTACGTCGGTACGGGGTGGAAGCTAGAAAGGGGGTTCTCAGGGGCTTAACTTTCAGGTGAGTACGGGCTTAGAGAACCTGAGGGATCTGAGTGCTTCTCACCCCATGGGGCTTAAGACTATTTGCAAACACGGGTGACCCTCCCGTGGTACCCTAGCGATCCTTTCTATTTTCCGTTCCATCATGTCACCCAATTTCGTTTCATTTTTCACATCTTCATCAATATTTACATTTTGCTCGCTTCACACTCACATTGAGTGTTTGGCGCATGGCCTGATTTGGTTTCTGCTCCTGAAAATACTATCGCTCTTCTCCCAGCGTCTGATCGCAGTTACACCTTTGACGCAGCAATGCCGCATCTGGCTCTTCTTGCTCCATTAAACTCCTCTTTCACTCACATTAATAAACGGTATCATATCAGGTGTCTCGTACCGTCATTTGAAAGAAGTCGCCAATTCCGTCGATACGACCTCATGTTGCTTGAAGAGTGACGTTTACAAACTTCGAATCGCAATAAATCGCATAAAAGTACACTATGGTGTAGGAACAAGAGACTATCAAAAATATACCATCCTATTCTGCCGTATTATCCTTTTAGTACATTAACCTTCAGCCTTCTTTCCTCATAAAATACCAAATTTGGATTTTCTATGTCCCGAGTCCCTCTAAAATTGTTGGCAACGCAACGAATACATTTTCCTTAATTTTGTCGTAAAATACCTTTATTTTTATTAACATAATTATTTATCACAATATTCTAGATCAACCTCTATTAATACGTAAGAATTTATTAATCTTTAAAGTTCAGTTAAGGAGTTTCTTGACAAGTGAAATATTTGCATTCAAAGAATTGTGTCCGCTCATCCAAAATATAAAACAGTTTTCTGAATCATTATGCTGGTGTGCATATAGATCTGCATGGTGAAAACCTGCTGTTTAGAGATCTCATGAGATTTTCTAGATCATGCCCAATTCTGATCATCAGGCAATATGTTTCTTATATATTACGATCAATTTCAACAATTTCAATTGTATTTTAATGTAGAATATATATATATATGTTAGAGAAAGAGTATATATATAACAAAGTAGTATTGAAAGCAGTTCAGACATATCATATGAAATTAAGTTTACTTATTAACAATAATAATTTGTTCCTATCAGTTCAAATAGAAATTATTTCCTTGTTATTGATGTATTCACCCTTAATTTGCAAAATGTGTCAAAGGATAAACTAGTAAATATTAAAGCTAATGTATATCGAATGTTATGGTATACATTACGGGATGTACTTGTCGATTTTATACTAATTCAAAGTGAATTGCAGTGAAATTAGTTTATTACACCCTAAATTGCTAAAGAAATCAGACAAAGAAAATCTCATGTGGTCTAGATAGATAATCGCTAATACAATATGAACAAATAGATAGGTCCCAATAGTCCTTTGAGAATAAAGAGACAACAGTCTCCCCATCAAAGTGGTGGTATATTTTATACAACATATTTAGCATACTAAAAGGCTGTGTAAAATACCTTCCCACGATTAACTTCAAATGGTAGCTTATAGTGTTATTTACTTAAATTAAATGGCACAACTATGCAGAAATGATTATAAAATTATTGTCTGGAATCTAATGAAAGTTCAACAAGTGGTTCTTTAACCCTAACAGAAATGTTTCAGAATTAAATTGAAAATTTTAATTTCATCAGCTCACCAATCTACATATTTGACATTTTAAATATCGCTAATTGCTCAAAACAAAATATAAAGTATCTGTTTCCTTACTCAAACTAAGTGGTATAAAATTTATATTATCGCCCACAGAGGGTTAGAGATACAAACAGATGCAGCACTAAAATTTTCGAATCAGACTGATATGTAGCGGTTCACAGCCACCGAAGGCGAGCTTTTTATAATTGTTTCTACCAGTTAAGTATATAAAGAATTAAAGTAAACGCGGAAATATAGACCACAATGGACAATGGTAAGCGTCGATATTAAAATTAAAGAAAATGATTAATCACCGGCTTAAGATAAATGTAATTAAAATTAAAACAACACAAATTATTAAATTTAATATCTACCAGCTGCATGTATTTAAAATTAAAGCAAACGAAACATTAAATTGAATATGTTTAAGATAAAGGTATCCAATAAAACAAATGATAATTTTAAAATTATTACACATCAGCTACGAAAATCGAAGCAAAAATAATTAATGGAATATATTTAAGATAATTGTAATTAAAATTAAAACAAATGATAAATTATTAAATTTAATATATCAGCCATGCAATTAAAATTAAAACGAAACGGCTAAATTGAATATAGTTAAGATAAATGTTATTAAAATGAAGCAAACGATAAAATATTGAAGAGTTTGGTATGCCCAAATGCTTCACCTAAAACAATAGAGCCTTAGATGGCTAATAAAATTCATCAACGCTTTGCCTGCCTACGAAAAGACATCCAACAAAAGCGCAGTGGAAAAATGATTTCAAAACTAAAACTATTGCAAAAATCTAACAAAGTGAAGAAGAAGGGAGAGTCTTCGGCGTCTAAGATAAGACTGGCGAATGACAGCAGATTAAGGACCTGTAGATCGGTTGTTGTTGAACAGATATGAGACTTTGCAAAACGATAACTGGCATGTAGTGTTGGCATGAGATAAAATAAACGATAAGTTGCCGACATTTGAGGACGGCAGTAGGGGTCATTGCCTCTAGCGGTGAATTTTATCACATCTGAGTAAACCAAGATGTAAGTCATTGGAAAAAGGTGCATTACAAAAAGATAACACAGCTTCGTAAGAACAGAGCACCTCAACGCACATCCCATACTAGAATAAAGAGGGATGGACTATTTTTGGCACATCTGTCCATCACATGTGAGAGGGTATGTTTTGAATGCTAACAATTACTACGGACGCCTAGATTTTGAACTCTAACAGATCTACGCTTATCATTATTCCATTTAGTAGCCTTATAATTTACTTTAATTATTTTTAAATATGTATATTTCTATAATAAATAGTTTCAAAGAATGCCCACATGGGCACTTTCTGATTGAAAATGACAAAGAGTCTTTCTGATGGATCTGAGTTACTTTCAGAAACAAGGGAGGAAGGAATATCTTGACAGTATATTGCAATAAAATATGCTTTATTTTAAATAAAATTGTATATGTTTCTATTAAATTTGGTTTATTAAGTTTATAACTTACATTTATCATCAAATTATAAAATCCTATGTGTATTTAAAAGTTACCTAAATTATTTTAACACATTTTCGCACAAATTATCATTCATAGAAATAGAAATACATCATACATTTATCATTTTTCAAAATTAGATCCCATTATTTTATGTTCAACTGACAAATAATATACTTTTAAATGAAATTATTTATTTTTCGAAGGATTACGAAATAGCGAATGTAAAGATGTCCTGAGGGCCGGTGGTACCCATATCGGGTCTTAAAAAGTGTTACACCCCTTCAAAGTGTTAACATCAAATACAGAATAAAAATTTACTGAATTATCAGACTTATAAAGTGGTTTTCATTTCACCTCGATTAAGTTAGAACTGCTTACTTTTAAAACTTAAAATGGAATTAAAGAGAGTGGCAGACTCAATTCATAGTAACAAGAAATACCACAAATTCTATAGTTTTATGGAGGGTTAATTAAATAAAACTATTATAATGTTATCACTTACTCGATTTGCATCTTGTGTCCCATACACCACTCAACACCATTAGATTAAAATGTTGCCCATTTACAGGAAAGAATAATCAGAAATACGTGAAAGAGGGTTGTACATGAATGTGTATAAATGTCAAAGTAACTTGCCGATCAGTCATTGATGGGGCAACTCTTCCTGAATGAGTACTTAGTTCCCTTTTCAAATGTAGAATTAGACTTCTATGTAGGACCTTTGGAAATACTCTATATGGGCTAAAGAAAGGGCACAAAATAAAATTTATGTTGCTATATGCGTAGTGAGGCCACAAGCACTGCACATTAGCAATACGTAACTGAACGAAGCACAACAATGATA